>VDFB02069318.1:311555-474620 GCA_007258455.2 Sequoia sempervirens
AGTATTAAACCTATCAATCACTTCTACTATATAAAGGTCTTATTTGTTAGAATTTTCTCACACAATATAAATAGATGTAGATGTATCTTATGAGTCTTATTTTCCTAATTCAAATCTATTTTCTCGTCTTTTTGAACTAGTCTATTCAAATAATTTGACTATCATTTATCTTCCACATGCAAGATCTTGAATTGAGCACCTAAGATCATTTATTTGAAAAGAAATCTTAAGACATAAATGACTATGAAAAAAGTCTCAACCAAAATACATTATCAAGTAAATACACTAGGCTTGCAACAACATTGACCTACTACACCACCAAATGAGTTCAACATCTTCATCTTGTGTGTTTCTAGTCTTTTTACCTCAACAATAGGATTTAACTCATAATAAATGAAGTTTTGTAATTTCCTCTACACAACAAATCCCCAAGGTGCTTTTATACACCTCATGTGTCCCAAAAATATGTACTCACACATGCAAATGAGATTATAATTCAATAACAATAGAGGAGAGGACTACACCTCATGACTAAATGATGCCAAAAGGGTTATACCGCATTAATAGATTTGTGAAGGATACCAAAAACTTGATCATCAAACTTTATATTCTATTTTATTTTATCATTGTATTATCAAATTCAAGCTCTACCACATTAATCACAACATATTAGTGGATATAATGATAAAATCGATAATAGTCAAATAGGGGGCCACATGTGCACATTAAATAACATTGTGTTTTAATGCACAAGTCTACTTCAAACTCAACACAAGTACACAAGGATGAAAATGCAATAGCTTTTCCTAATTTTTAGTATTATTGAACCGCAAAAATCAACATTTTTCAATACTTTACATATTTACGCCAAAGGCATTCCTTATATGAAGTGGACGACCTGCTTTTGAAAATCAATGGTTGAAAGTTACAGATATGGATGCAAGATGATTGAAATGATCTCAATCATCAAATTTCCTAAAATATTAAAAAATATAATATATAATTAAAGAAAAAACCACACTTTTATCCAATCTTAACTTTAAAGTAGAGAAATGTAGGATAAGAATACATTTAAAAAAAAAAAAATTCACTTAGATTTTTAGATTTCTTATAATAAATATAATATATAAACAATAAATTATATGTTCAAATATTTTCAAATTTAAAGAACATGTCACTTATTAAAAATGCGGAGCTCAGAGCAGAGGTGCGATGGTGAGGGTCAGGTGCGGATTCGCATTGATGTTTCTGATGCAGTCTCCAAAGACACAAACATTCTTCAAAAACAATGTGTCATCGGGAAGTTCTTAGGGATTAAGCCATCTTGCAAAGAAATAGAAGAATGGATCTCTTAGAATTGGGTGGAAGATGTGATTGCAAATTTTTTGCCTAAGGGTTTCTTCACGACTCTATTCAAATTTGAGGAAGCTCGAATGTCGATTTTGTTGCATGGGCCTTGGATCCGAAATGGCTCCCATCTGTATTTGATGCCCTAGATCCCAAACTTCAACCCGTTGATTACAGAGCCGCTCGATGGTCCTATCTGGATTCGTTTATACAACTTTCCCTTGGAATACTGGTCACAGGAAGTCCTTGGGGAAATCGGCATCAGCCTTGGGAAATTTGTAGAAGCTGACATGAGGAACGAAGAGACCCTCTCTTACGCACGCATACGAATCCTCACAATCGATGCCATCCCTAGCCAAATTGAACTTCAAACAGAGAACGAAATTTGGCTCCAAGGAATTGAAATCGAAAATTTAAAATTCTTTTGCCTTCGTTGAAAAAGTTGGAGGCACATGGAGGAGCAGTGTAGGAAGCCGAAACCAATGCCGAGGCAGCGATGGACTCCAAAAAAGGTGTCGAAACCGAAGGTCTCCAATGCCCCTGTCACCCCTCTGGAAAGCAAGCCCAGTGAAAACAATCTAGCCATCATTCCATTTAAGGAGAAAACTCCAGAGGTGGAGGTTCCAAATGACTCTGATAAAGAGGATGCTGAGGATGAATTGGACATCATCAACCCCTGATCAATAAGCCAATCAGCGGTGAACTTATTAGAGATTGGCCTTAATGTTTCAGCAAAGAAATCTGGCAGGAAAACGAATAGGAAAAAGAGAGAAGAGCTTGCCCTGAAAGGTGACCAATCGTCAATAACCAAGTACCCTCTAAGATCTGAGGGAGGACCCCCCTCCCTTAGCCTCAAATGAAGATACTAACATGGAACGTCAGGGGCCTTAATGCCCCTAACAAAAGGCGGTTGACCAAACACCTTATTGAAAAATCTTTGGTCGACATTGTGCTTCTCCAAGAAACTAAACTTTGTTCAAGAGAGGCTACTCCTTTTATAATGCACTGTAAGCAATGGAATGGCGTTGAATCTAATGCATTGGGTGCCTCTGGTGGTCTGATGATCCTCTGGAAGCCCCACAATCTCCAAATCAAACCCCTTCAAAGCGAGCCCAACTGGATTTCAATAAAAGTAAGATGTTTATCTTCTTCTCTATATTTCATCTTATACAACATCTACGGCCCAATAAGAACAAATGACAAACCAAAACTCTGGAAAGTGGTGGGGTCATCCCTTAAGAGTCTAAATGGCATAAATGTGGTCATTGGTGGAGACTTTAATGCAATTTTGGTTTTGGCATTAAAAAAGGGGGGAAGATCTAAGATTTCCCAATCTTAGAAAGATTTCTCAGAATTTGTAAACAGCTGCAAGCTAATTGATATGATCCCTACCAACGGTGACTACACTTGGACCAATCGGAGGCATGGCTTCACCAATATATCTAAAAGGTTGGACAGATTCCTGCTCACTGAGGGATGGATTTCTAGTAACATTGCTACAAATGTAGAAATTCAACCTATCGCGGGCTCAGATCACTTCCCGGTCATGCTGAAACTTTCCTTGGATCATCTCCGCCCAGATGTCACTTCATATTTGAAAGGATGTGGCTTAGGGATCTTGAAATAAAGCATCTAATGGAAAAATGTTGGTTAGAGGCTCCTGTCATGGATGGCACCCAAATGTTCAAATTCTCAAAGAAGTCCAGTCTATGAAGAGGAATCTAAAAGCTTGGAACATATCCTCCTTCAAAAATATCTTTAAGGAAAAAGAGAGAGTCGAAGGTGAATTAAGGGAACTCAGTGAAAGAATCATTGCAAAAGGTATGTATATAGAGGATTACCTGCGAGAAAAAGAATTGTTAACAAAACACAAGGAAATACTGGCAACAGAAGAAATATACTGGAAGTCAAAGTCAAGAGAAACTTGGCTGGCCGAGGGTGATCTTAATACAATTTTTTTCCACAACTCCACCAAGTAGCGTCGCTCCCAAAACAGAATCTCAAGTATCCAAAATATGGAGGGTGAAGCACTCAGTAAAAATGAAGAAATTCAAAATGAAGCTGTCAATTTCTTCAAACTATTGTTGGTTGGAGATGACATCTCTGCCTCTCTTCACGATGGATCGCTAGACCAAATTCCAAACTTGCTGAGTGAAGTAGACAAAAATATGCTAAACTTTGTCATCTCTTTAGAAGAAGTAAAAACTACGGTCTTCCAATTGCACCCAGACAAAGCACCTGGCCCAGACGGTTTCACTGCAATGTTCTATCAGGAATGCTGGTCCTTCCTATGTCATGACATTTGGGCGGTCGTTGAAGAAGCAAGGAAATTTGGGAAGATCTTAAAGGAGTTAAACTGCACAAACATCACCCTCATCCCGAAGAAACTATCTTGTATCTCCTTTGCTGACTTTAGACCAATTGCATTGTGCAACACAATCTATAAGATAATATCGAAGGTCTTAGCCAACCGCCTCAAGTCCCTTTTGCCAATCCTAATCTCTCCAGAGCAAAGTGGCTTTGTTCCTGGACAAAACATTGCAGTTGGGATCATTGTCACCCACGAGGCCATTCACTCTATCAAGACTAGGAATTTGAAATGTATGCTCCTGAAGCTCGACATAAGCAAAGCATACGATCATGTCAGCTGGTGTTTTCTGATGAAAGTGTTGGAGAAATTCGGTTTTCACCATAAATGGTTATAGATGATTTTTGCTTGCATCTCCACCCCACAATACTCAATCATTGTGAACGAAAGTCCATGTGGTTTTTTTGAAGGTGTCAAAGGGTTGTGACAGGGAGACCCTATCTCTCCATTTCTGTTTGTTATTATGGTTGAAGCTCTCAGTCGAAGGATATCCAAGATGGTGCATGACAACAGATGGCACATAGTTGAGATTACGAACAATCTTCCCTCGATCTCTCATCAACTCTTTTCCGACGACACTCTCCTATATGGAATTTCCTCCATTGAGGAAGCATCCTTAATAAAGTCATTGCTGGATTAGTATGTTCTGTGCTCGGGACTATTGATCAACAAAGAGAAGTTGAAACTTTACTTCTTTAACACCAAGAAGAGCATGCAAAGAAAGATCTCTGTCATTCTTGATGTGCGTACAGATGGTCTTCTGGGAACTTCTCTGGGTCTACCTCTCTTTCAAGGGGCAATTCGTTCCTCTCTTTGGCAAGAAGTCATCGCCAAAGTTGAGAGGAAAGCAAAATCATGGAAAGGGAAATGGCTCACTTTAGCAGGAAGAATCCTCATGATCAAATCTGTCTTGGGGGTGATACCGATCTACAACTTGGCTTGTATGGAAATAACTCCCAAAGAAGAAAAAGAGCTTAATGGTATCCTATGGTCCTTTTTATGGGAGGGCTCGAATGAAGATAGGCATATCCCTTTGATTGCATGGGACGCAGCACAAAAAATTCCCTTTGAAGGCGGTGCAGGCATCAAAGCATTCCAAAAACAAAATCTTGCGTTGGGTGCCAAATTAATTTGGAGAATGTATAGTGATCCAAACGTTCTATGGAGTAAAATCCTAAGGTCCAAATATCTTGACAGTGATTTCCCACTGAGAATATTGACAATTGCAAATCCTCCTCACGGGTCCCATCTGTGGAACTTTATGCTCAAGTGCAGGCCCATCATAATGAAACATTTAACCTGGAAAATCAACAATGGGAAATTGGCCAACTTCTGGTCCAACTCTTGGGATGGCCACAGACCATTATCGAAGCTTCCTGGTTTTCAAGAGAAGGCAGTTGTTTTAACTAAGAAATATGGTCATCAAGTGTCCAACTACATCAAAATTTTGAACAAGGATGGTGTCCCCTCCTACTCTTGGATTCCACTTCCTGAGTTGGAGGAATCGGCCTGACTCATCTTGGAATCTGAACTCTCCAACTGGTGGATTTTCATGAAAGAGGAAGATGATGAACTTATTTGGTGTGTCGCCAAAACTGGCCAATATTCAGTTAGATTGGGCTATGCAATACAGGAAGCCATGGAAAGATGCTCCAACTAGCCCTCCCACCTCTGCTGGAATCCTGATGTTCTCCCGAAGGTGGGTGCCTTCATGTGGACTGTCTTGCACCAGCGCATTCTCACTGGTGATAGACTACAACGGCTGGGCTATGCGGGTCCTTTTTGTTGTCCTTTATGCAACCAAAATGCAGAAACCTTGGACCATTTACTGCTCTAATGTGACATTGCCCAAGCATACTGGAAATTCTTCCAGCTCAAACTCGGGTGGCAAGGGCCTCTCCAAAACTCGATTATTGAAGTTCTCCATGGGTGGCTGAAGAAAAAAGGCTCTTTATGGAGCGGTCTCTAGGTGGAAGTCCCCACGATGACTATGTGGCTATTGTGGAAAGAGCGAAATGCTCGCATTTTTAGGAACAAGCAAATGACTACTGCCTCGCTAATTGCCCGAATTGAAATTGGGATTGTTGAGCATCTTAACTATAGAGTGCATAAATCAAAGGCAAGGAAGTACACAAGGTGGGACAAGGAAATGACTACCATTTGGGACGGATTGAAACCTCTTGATTAGGCGCTCTCTCTTCAATCACACTCGACTTCAAGCAGAAAGATGGCTAGGTGGTCACATCCACCCTCTAGGAGATTGAAGATGAATTTCGATGGGGCCTCATGGGGAAATCTCTGGGCCTCCGGAGCTGGATTCATTATCCAAGATCATTTGGGAGCTCTAATTAAAGTTGGCTCTGTCAAATTGCCGATTGGAACAAGTAATGAAGCTAAATTTTCTACTCTACACAAAGGTCTTTTCAAGTGCCAAAAATACCAAATGCCCTTTGAAATAGAAGGCGATTCCCTCAATGTTATAAGAGCCATCATCACTCGACAGACCCCAAACTGGAAACTTGCTCACTAGATTGACCACATTCACATGTTGCTCAAGCTACCAGATTACTCCATCAAGCACGTCTTTAGAGAAGCCAATAGCTTGGCAGATGCCCTGGCTAACCATGCCATTAACCGAATAGAAAATCAAATTGTTTCTTTTGACAGAGCCGCTTGGAAAGATTTATCTACTTTGTTGAGGTTGGAGGTGTCTCTTCCATCTTGAGGCTTCAGCTTGCTCTTATCTCATCCCCAGTGTGGGATTGCCTAACATCTTGTTGTTTGGGTGGTCACGAGTGATCATTATTCTATCCTGCTGTAGGAGCAGACGTTTGTATTCTCCTTCTCATCAATGCAATGGGAGCTACCCCCTGGTAGTAATTTGTTTATATATATATATATATATTTCAAATTTAAATTTAAATTTATTTTAATAATTATTTTATAAATATAATAAGTTTTTAATAAATATAATTATTTTTTCAATGTTAAAAAAATTAAAAATTATGAATTGACTTTTTATCTTTTTAATAGGTTTCATTAATTTCTAACTTTTTAAGTTTGGTGTTACTTATTTTTTAATGTAAAAGTTAAAACTCTAGCTTTAACTATTGGAAATTAGTGTTCACATAGGTGTTATATATTAGAGTTAGTGTTATGAATAATATTAAGTTGTTAACAACCAACTTAATATTATTGTTAGGAGACACATGATAATTATTTATTATGTTTGTTGTAGTTTGTTATATAGGTAATAGGTTAGTGGTACGTATGTGTTTGCATTGAGTTGTTAAAACAACTCAATATATTTAGTAGGGTTGTTGTGGGAGTTTCATAAATAATAGGATATGAAAATCCTATAAGTATGTAACTTGTATTGAATGAAAAGACGAAGAAGCACAACATTATTTCGTATTTGTTCATTTGCAACTTTTATCTCTCTGACCATATTTCTTATATTAACAATTTTAACATGGTTTATTTTTATTTTTAATATTTATTTGAAGTATCATTTTCATTTTAATTTTTTTTAACTTATTTAATAATTTAACTATATTTATGGTTAATTTGATAATATTATAATAACTTTTTTGTTTGTTAATTGAGTTTATCTTGCAATTAATGTTATTATTGTTTGTGATATATTTAAAATTATCTTTTTTAGATACATATTTTATTAATATTTCAATTCTAATAAATTAAAATTTTGGTTTTTTTAAATTTAATCATTTATTAACTTATTTTTTTTTAATCATTATTATTATTATTATTATTTGAATAAAGGTGGCTAAGCCACAAAAAAATTATTAAAATAAAAGGATTTTATGAAGTATCGAAAGGGGAGCAGAGTTTTAAAAAATTATCTACTTAGCCCGATAAGAACATCCCAAATATCGGGGAAATGCATAGTTACAATAAAAAACCTCAGAATAAGCATGAGCCAACTTTTGCATGATATTAATATCAAAAAAATTGAAGAGATCATGAGAAGCCGAAGGTAGGATGATATGCCATAAATGCATAGGACCAAGTAGCAAAGGTGGAACAAAGCAAGAACCAGTGAAACCATAAAGAGACTATTTGAGCCATGGAGAGAGAGACTCAGAGTAACCACCAATTAACTTGCAACATTGAAAAAGCCCAAGAAGCTTCCAAAAAAAACCTAGCAAATAGCAACCAAAGAGTTATAAGTAAGTCGATAACCATGAAAATAGATGATTAAAGGAGAGAAGCAAGGGGCCAAGAGACAAAATGCCCCAAAGAAGCAAAAAAACCCTCAAGAAGTGCTTTCCTCAGAAGAAGCTATGTCCATGGGTGGCAAAAAATAAGGCTTCTCAGTTGTGGCTCAATAAGAGCATGCCTTATGAGTAAGAACATTGTAGTGCTCTTGAATAGGGTCACAAACTGAGTTTCCATACTGGAGCCTAAGACTAAAGAGTCGAGCATTGAACTCAAATGGATAGTCATTAAGTAACCCATTAGCCATAGCACAAAGGAGCTTGCAAAGACACATGCTAAAAAGAACATGTTGCTTGCAAATGATGCCACCAACCAAATTCAAACCTTGGAGAATATCATAATTTTCTAATGTTGTTTGCATTGAGGAGAGCAAATAGACGTGAGGAAGCAAATATGTGTTGTATAGAAAAAATTAACCATTTCCACACACCACAAAACATCCATGAGATTTGAAACGAACTGCGAGGCCAATTCATATGTAAGTGCTATCGGATTTAAATTCATCTAGTCCAAACCTAACACAACTTGAATTGCATCCATCACCTACTTACATTCAAAAGCAAAATCCCTCCTTAACTTATCTTCTGAAAGTGGAGAATCATTTTAAATTTCATGGACTCTGGGAGGGACAAGAACCCTGAGTAATATGCCCATATCCAACACAAAGCAAAGAAATGAAACCAGAGGAATGTATGAATGAAAATCCATACAAAATTCATGTATAAAATAGTTGAGTTGGCTATCGTATCACTGTAGATGAGACCTCACACATGATTACATTCACAAGGAATTTAATGTTCTAGCAGAGCAAGTACTATCAATAATTCACTTAATGCCAAGTGCTAGACATTTCAAGATGCCTTGGAAATATTATTGCTGCTAAAATGTTGCATTTTCACCAAATATACCACTTAAAATGCTTCTCTAATGTCTGTCAACAACAATGATCTCTTGTGGGCGAACACCAAAGAAGAGTAGAGACAATAAATAATCACAACAATTGCCAAATTTAGCCAAGTGCATGGGCAATTGCCAAAAAAAGTATTTATGTTGATAACCATATTGACATTAAATATAAAACCACATAGGTGCCATGAAAATTTCAAGAATGTTTGCCTAGGCCAGATAGGCTCATTATGGGGAACACCAATGAGGGAGGGAGGGACAATTGTCAATCCTACAAAGCAAGTGTGACGAAGGATCTTGCAAGTGGGAATACATCATGTACATTTTGGTGTGAAAGCAATCTTGCAGATACCTCATAAATTCAAATTTAATGTATTCCACCGAATAAACAATAACAACTTCATCCAAAAAGATGTTAGTTGCAGGTGAGAAAGGAAGCAAAAGATTGCAATGTGTAGAATCTTTGAACTTGTAGCCACCACAATTGACAATGAAAAATCCTTTCACCAAGTATACCAGAAATGGTGGGTGAAGTAGTGTCAAAATTCAATGCAGGGGCCAGGATGAGGAGAATAACACAAGTTACTACCAGCAGGGGGATTACAAATGTGGTACAAGTTACTAACAAAACCTCAACCGCAAGGAAAATGTGGCATTAAAAATGGAAGCCAATGTAAAGATAATTATTCACACAATTTGATCAATGGAGATGTTCAAATAATCAAACCTTTAATTTAAAAAGGAGATTACATTTCTAAGCTGAGAACTCTCTATGTGCAATGTTTTCATCAATGGCTTTATTGGCTAAGGAGTCAGCAACTGAATTGATTTCCCTAAAGAAATGAGAAATTTGGTGACTTGTCAACTCTTGAAGTTGTTTCAGAATGTAAGATAAAATATAATCCAAGTGCCAAGAAATAAAGCCTTAGTTCTTCAATGCAGAAATTGCAACCATTGAATCACCTTCAATAAAGTGTTGGGAGATTGAAAAATTCTTAGCTAGCTTTAGGCCTAAACTCAAGGCTTTAAATTCTGCAACATTGTTAGTTTCATCTAAAATCAATTCACATGTAGTAGCAATGAATACACCTTTCCAATCCCTTAAAATTGTAGCAATACTTGATTTACCTGGACAACCTCTTGAAGCGCCATCAAAGTTCAACTTGACAAAATTTTTGGGTGGAGGGGTCAAGTTCAAGGAATTTCTGTTAACTTTGGGAAGCTTGATTGAGATAGATCCGACTTTAGGGATCTTCAATAACTGATAGTTCTTCATCATAAGAGCATCCGAGGATGAGAAGTGCTTGTTTAAGTGAGCATTCCTATATATTGAAGTTGATGTTACTTTAGATATTGAAATCTCTATTTTTTGTAGGACCTGGGAGATGGTGGAAGGATTTTTTTCTAAAAATTCTATTATTTCTTTTGAGCCAAATGTTCCAAATTATTATGGAGAGAAAAATCTCCCATAAGCAATAAAAGGAAGAAGAGGGAAGAGGGAAGGTCACACAAAGAAATGATGATAGATGGTGAAATAAAGAAAGAGTGGTATGGTGCTATCATATGGTTTTAGGACATAGAGCACACCCACTTTCCCAATTTCATTCAAGGATAACCCTGGAGATCCCAATACAAAGGAGAAAGAGATCTTGCAATAGGGTTGTCCTAGGGGTTGAATGCAAACTAATAAGGGGTTCACCACAAAACAAGAACTTGGAAATAGTAATGAAATGCAAGATGCAACACTAAACCCTAATTCAATACAATGACCTACAAAATGACCTAGAAATGTAGATGAAACAACAACAAAAACTACAAAAAGGAATATATGCATATGGGAATCTAGAAATGATTGGAAGGAGATATGAAATACTAGAAATTTTTCCTTTAATGTTGAGTGGGACTCATTTTCCAAACTGGGTGAACTACTCCAGAATCTGCATTTCTGTGCGGAAACTGGAATCTGCCAAATGGGTATTTGAATTTGCAAAAATCTAAATTTTGATTGAAACTGGGACTCATTCACTAGAAGTGGAGAATCAATCCAGTTAGGGTTTTCTAGAACTTCAAGATCTAAATTTTCTCTCCTTAGTCTGCTCAATCTGCTTCTTTAAGTTGGATGAAGCCACAATAGTGGTTTACAATTCAAGTGAGGAAGGAAAACTCACAAAAAATGACACCATGGCAAAAAACTTGATTTTAGGGGTTCATACAAACCTGCTGGTTCGAGCGAATCCATAAGGGGTTCACTTGAACTAGGGTTCGAGTGAACCATTTAAATGCTTTCCCACCCAAAAACCAAACAAAACCCCTTATGGAAGTGTGGCTCACTGGTTCCCAGGGGTTTTGTAATGAATTTTTACCCTCACACCCCTCTCGGAGACACAATAAAAAATCTAATTTTTATGCTTCTGAGCTCAGCTGAGGGATGAAAATGGAGGGAGTTCCTCACAAACCTAACCGAACTTGTGGTATCCTCAACAAGCTATCCAACGTATCATAATTCTTTTAATATGTTTTGGTTTTATTATATATTTGTTTTTTTCAATTTTTATTAAACATAGGTTTTTCATTGAAATGAAAAGTCTTTGTTCGCGACATGCAAATAGAAAATTATCAAAAGAAAAATTTGAAAATAAGGGAGTGCACCAGATATTGAAGTCCTTATCCAACAAAAAAAAAATTGAATTTCTTGATATATACAAAAAAGCTACGTGTTATATGGTCACGCTATGTCTAAATTGTAATTGGTTTGACTTCAAAATTTGATTAAAGAAAAAATATTCAATAAAAAACTATCTAACCAAGTGGAAGCACTAGATATTGAGTTACAAATCTAAATTTGAAAGAATTAGAATTTTATCCTTCATGGAAAAAAAGTTGTACATAATGGTAAAAGGCCACTTTTAAAACAGCATTGAAACCAAATTTCAGTGAGATGGAAAAGCACTAAATTCTGATTCCAAATTTTTTGAAAATAAATAAATTAGAATCTACAAAAAAAATGTGAGGAGACTCTAGTTTGCATCATCTTCAAATTCCTCATGGTTTAGCC
Organism: Sequoia sempervirens; assembly: GCA_007258455.2. Classification (NCBI taxonomy): domain Eukaryota; kingdom Viridiplantae; phylum Streptophyta; class Pinopsida; order Cupressales; family Cupressaceae; genus Sequoia; species Sequoia sempervirens. The sequence continues at coordinate 323,471 of VDFB02069318.1, forward strand.
GCTATAGGTGCCTGAATGTGAAGATTTAGTTAAAAATAATAATTTCAGTGTCTAGTTTGGCCAAAAATTATAAACCACTATTGTGGGATCACCCAGTTTTCAGATTCGAAACCCTGATTTGCAACTTGTAGGTGTTCTCAAATGTTCTCCAATGCTTGATGACAACTTTGACAACTTTTGCACGATTTGATAATGTTTCCCAATCTGCTCCTTAGGAACGAACCTAGACCTAAAAATCACACTCAAAGGAGAGGGAAAAATTTTATTGGGTTAGTGGATAGGGGTTTTCCTTGGTCAAACCCCATGTTGGTAATTAAACCTTGAAATATAATGAAATAGGAATGGAGAATGATGAATGAATAAAAATAAAGATGTGGCAACCTCACCAAACCCTATCAATGAAGTGCTACAAACATGTGTGAGATGGATCCAATGGATGTATAATTTCTTGACTCTTTCTTGAAGGTGATAGATCTTGAATGAAATGCTTGCTTGAATCATGAAAACTCTACATCACAATTGTTAGCTCCAAAACAAACATGATACATGAAGTCCTTAACATGATGATTGATGCTTGAATGCTACTCTAAAATGCTTGATAATCTGCCCTTGAATGCTTTTGTAAATTCTTGTGAACTCAAATTTTCTATAAGGATGAATACTTTGAATACTTGAGGTGTTAGGATAAAAATGAGTGAAAGAACCTTGCATTTATACTCAATTATGCAAGAATTCTTGAAATTACAACACTACAAGCTGACATCAAATCTAGGAGGATAAAATCCTACCAAAAAATTGAATTAATTTTGATTTTGGGCCACACAGGACTCATTCACCCAAGATGGAAAATAAGTCCAATTAGGCATAATTTACATTCATATTTCTTCCTATAAATCATCTAAGTTCTAAGAAAATATCTCAACATTGTTCTCCATGACAGTGGAAAATGAAAGAGGAGGTGAAGCATTATCATTGGCCTCATCCTCTGTTGTTGTTGTTGTTAGCAAGATCACTGAAATCTCCTTGAGAATTGATGGATTTGATGGAGGGAGATTGTGAGATGAAGGAAGAGAAAGTGAGGATATCCAAGGGCATGTATTACCACATATTTCCTTAGCTTTGGGTCACTTGGCCACCAGCTTCAACAACACAGGCTTCTCAGTCAACTTTCCCTTGTCATCATTATTAACTTTGTGGGCCAAATTATGTGGCTTGGGCATTCCTATTAATTGTTGCACCACATCCTTGAAATGGAATATATATGTGGTCACAAATTAGACATCCCTTCTCTCTCATGAACCCTTTTTCTTCATATTGTTAGGCAACCCTTCTTTTCCTTTCAAGATATTTTCCAGGGAAATGAGTCAATTTGTTCATCCACCATGAATTTATAAACTAGATATTTTGTAGGGAAATGAGTAATGGGTTTGTCCACCATGAATTCATACATGTTTCATATACATGGAAGAAATGTTGAAGTGTTCTAACACAAGTCACACACCAAGAATGTTCTTCAAGGATAGTTTAAATATATAATTTTGTAGTAGGTATTTCCTAGTTCAATTAATCAGTTATGTTCTGCAGCCTAAGCTCATAAATGGTAGGTTGCTCATATTGTTAGACGTAGACTGGTTTGATACAACCTATAAGTATTAAACCTATCAATCATTTCTACTATAAATGTCTTAGGTTTTAGAATTTCTCTCTTATGACAGTCAATTTAAATATGCTTTTTGAGTCTTGTTCTCCTAATTCAAATCTCTTTTCTCATCTTTTTGAGCCAGTCCATTCAAATAATTTGACTATCGCCTATCTTTCACATGAAAGATCTAGAATTGAGCACCTAAGATCATTTATTTGAAGAGAAATTGTGAGACATTAATGATTATGAAAAAATTCTCAACCAAAATATATTATCAAGTAAATACACTAGGCTTGCAATAACATTGACCTACTACATCATCAAATTAGTTCAACATCTTAATCTTGTGTGTTTCTAGTCTTTTTCCCTCAACAAGAAGGTTTAACTCATAATCAATGAAGTTTTGTAATTTCATCTACACAACAAACCCCCAAGGTGCTTTTATACACCTCATGTGTCCCAAAACAATGTACTCACACATGCAAACAAGATTAATAATTCAATAACAATAGAGGAGAGGACTACACTTCACAACAAAATGATGTCAAAAGGATTATACCACATTAATAGATTTCTGAAGGATACCAAAAGCTTGATCATCAAACATTATATTCTATTTTATTTAATCATTGTGTTATCAAATTCATGTTCTACAACATCAATCACAACATATTAGTTGATAAAATGAAAAAATCAATAATAGTCAAATATGGGGCCACATGTGCATCTTAAACAATAATGTATTTTAATACACAAGTCTCAATCACACTCTACACAAGTACACAGGGGTGAAAACATAATAACTTTCCCTACTTTTTAGTATTATTGAGCCATAAAAATCATCATTTATCAATATTTTGTATATATTTTATTACTTATAATAACAAAAAAATTGTCAAAATTTAGGAAAAAAATTGCTCTAATTTTTGCATACATTTATACAAAATGTGAGGTCAATTAGTAGGACATTTAGCAAATGAATTTGTTTGTGCAACAAAGATTTAAATGGAGAAGTGATAGCTTCAATTCAAGTATGAATCCACTTACTCATGACTAGAATAAAGCATCTAAATTAGGAAGATAAATAGGCTCCATTACCAAGAGAGTCATGTTATGTTTGCAATAGGGAGAGAGAGAGAGAGGGGGAGATATAGGGATAGAAAAAAGGAGAGAGGGGGTAAGGAGATATAGATAGAGAGGAATATTGAAATAGAGATGGATATGGATATGAGGAGAGGGAGAGATAAAGAGAGAGGAGAGAAGGAGAGATGGAGATGGAAGATATACATATATAGAGATGGAGAGAGAGGGAGAGATATAAAGAAGTAGTGGTATATAGGGGAAGTAGAGAGAGGGAGAGATGGATAGATAATGAGATGGGTATAAAGAAAAAACATAAAAGAAGAAATGTGGAGAGAAAGAGCTAGAGATGTAAAGAGATATAGATATAGAGGTATAGGAAGAGGGAAAGGGGGAGAAAAAGGGAGAGAGATGGATGGATAGAGAGGTAAAGAGAGGAAGAAGGAGAAAAAAAACAATGAGATAGAGAGAGGTAGAGAGAGATAGGGAGATAAAGAGTGAGAGATAGAGAGGAAGAGATAGATAGATATAGAGGGAGAGGGAGAGAGAGATATAGAGACATATAGATGGTGAGATAGAGTGATAAAGAGATATATTTAGGAGATATCTATAGATAGAGGGGGAAAGAGAGATAGAGATATTGAAAAATAGAGAGAAGAGGTAGAAAAATAATGACAAAGAGAGGGAGAGAAAGATATATGGGAAGGTAAATGGGAGAGAGGTAGAGATAAAGAAATAGAAAGGGTAATAGGGATGGAGTGATGGAGGGAGAGATGGGGAGATAAATAGATAGAGGAGAGAGAAGTAGAGAGATATAGAAAGAGGGAGTGATAGGATGAGAGGAAGAGATAGATAGGAAGATATAGGGATAGAAAGAGGGAGTGATTGGAAGATAGAGATAAAGGGGGCAAGAGTAAGAGATATATGAGATGATAGAGACAAGTGATAGAGAGAGAAATAGAGAGAGGGGGAGAGATGAAGATAGAGATAGGGATGGAGAAACAGGGAGGTATTTGTGTGTGAATAAGAGACAGATATAGAGATAAAGGGAGAGGGAAACTGAGGAATTTGTGAATAGAGAGAGATGGGAGAATGAGTCTCAGAGAGGAAAGATATATACTCATATATCTCTCTGAGGAAAGAGAGGAGAGGGAGATATAGAGATAGAAAGAGGGAGTGATAGAGAGATACATATATTGAGAAAGATAGGGGAAGAGGGACATGCAAGAAGAGACAAGGGGATACAGATAGGGGAGATATGTATATATATATATAGAGAGAGAGATATGAACTCATATATAGAGAGAGGTAGAGGGAGATAAAGAGGGAGAGAGGGAAAGAGAGGGGGGAGACAAATAGGTATAGAAAAAGAGAGTGAGGGAGAGAGATAGCAAGAGGGAAAGAGATAGAGGGGAAAATAAAGAAAGATAGAAGGGAAGACAAATATAGATAGAAATAGGGGAGAGAGAGGAAGAGAGATTGAGAGATAATGAGAAACATAAAGATAGATATGGAGACAAAGACATAAAGAGCTATCTCTGCTTTTGTTCCCATTTCTCTCTCTCTCTATATATATCCCTATCTCTACCTCTCTTTATATATCTCTTACTTTCTCTTTTTTCTCCCTTTTTCTTTATATATCTTATCTCCCTCTCCCTCTCCCTTCTCTCTCTCTTTTTTTAATCTATTTTCCTCCTTAAACATCCAATGGATACAATGAAGAGGTCTTAAAGGTGAATGATCATATCCTTAATCAAATGACATGCTACCTTGAGCATAACTCCATAGGGACACATGTTATCATTGGATTATTAGTGCAAAAAGACTGATCAAAAGTTAGTTTAACTCTCTCTCTCTCTCTAACTTTTAATTTAGATTTTAAGTTTTTAATTTATTTTATTATACTAGCCATCACACTTTGGTGTGCAATGGGTATGCCGAAGAGGTGTGGAAGGTCAATTAAGGAAAGAATTGGTTTATTTTTTGTATACATTTTTGTAGTACATGAGGTCAATTGATAGGTCATTTAGAAAATGATTTGGTTATTAATATTATTATGATTATGATTATTACTACTACTGTTATATAATTAATTTTATTTTATATTTTTATTATATAATAATATTATTATATTTTTTTTGTGTAATTTTATATATAAACTAATATTCACCACACTAATCTCATACCTAAGTAATTTACTGTGTCTATCTATAAAATTTTCTATAAATTTCTCTTCAACTGATTATGCCTTTGGATTAGATGCCTTTACTAACTCAATAGGTTATTGATGTAGAAACCAAGAGGTTTGAAAGCTATGAGTAGGGTAGATAGTGAACCATATTGGTGTAGGGTCACCATGACCTCATAAGCAAGTCTTTATGTCATTTTTGGGCTATTGATGTGTTTTTGTGTTTAATAAAGTAATTTTTGGCTATTTGGGATCATATTAATCCATTTTGGTGTGTTAGAGGGTCGTTGGTTTTAAAATGTAAAATGTTGCTAAAAATTGTCAAAAAAGTTACTAAAAGTTGTCATGCAACTTTAGCAAGGTGGAAAAAAATTAAGAAAATGGTTACATGTAAGAAAGAAATGGTTACAAACCATTGGGATTTATTGTAAATGCATAAATATACCTTCTAAAGTCGAATAAAGAAGGGACTAACTTATTTTGAAGTTTTTTGGTGAATGAAAGCAAGCATTTCTATGCATTTTCTAACATTGTAGGTCCCTATTCTTTCCTTTTGTACATATCTTTATTTTCTTGTACCGATAGGATACTACTTGGAGAAGATGGAGGAATGATATAACTTTCATTTTCAATTGGTTTGGTCAATTTTTGTTACGTTTTGCAAAAGTTATAGAATTTTTGGTGTCAAATAGTTGTAGATTTTTCACTATTTTGTAGCAAGAAATTATGCAAGCACAATATGGATTTGTAGGACCTGTAATGGTTGGGGAAGTCATTGAAAAATTTATATATATGTTTTAGGGTTAAAATTATTTTGGTTTGGTCTCATTTGGAGTTAATTTGAGAAAGTTATGACAAAAATGCTCTAGATGGTCATGTTAAAAAATTAGGGTTTCCAATTTGATAAAACAATTCATTTCTCATGTTCCATATGGTGAAAAATTATATAAACTTGTAGAAAGTTCTATTTCCATGTATTATTTCATATTTCCAAGCCCTAGGCCAAGATTTGATGGGTTGTGAGTTGAAATAGTTGAATGTGTGTCTCATTTTGCAAGAAAACTGTCACAAAACCCTAGTTGCTAAAGGGTTGAACAAATCTTTGCATAGTTTGATAATGTTTGAGTGTAGGATCATTGAGACATGTTATGAAAAGACTTAAATGTCCAAGAACTCATGTGTAACGTTGTTTTCCCTTGTTGAATGCCTATTAGGCCATTGTAGCAATGTTTCCAAGATGAGCTAGGATGCACCCAGTTATGCAAACAACAATGGGATAGCATATAACATGATGTTATTAACTTGTGAAGACCTGTTAAAACACCTTTTATGGGATTTCCAAGCATTCATGACCCAACCAAGTGATCAAAGCAAGGGTCTATGCAAAATTAAGCATTGCTACCACTAGAAGCATACAAGGTGATGACTTCAAACAAAGGAAAAGAGCATTAGTCATATGATTACTAGAATTGTGTAGACTCCTTAGAACATGCCACAATGATTTCCCATCCAAACTTCATCACACAGTGCATAGATTTCATCAAGCCTTCATTGAACTAGGATTTTTGACTATTTTTCAAACAAATGAGAGAAAATTGTCAATTATTTCACCTTGCAGCCCATTAAATCTTGACCTAGGGCTTGGTAATATGGAAGAATACATGAAAACATAAATTTATATAGGTTTATAGAATTTTCCACTGTGCCAATTAGGAGAAATGATTTTTTTTCTCAAAACTGGAAACCTTGGTTAGGGTTTGGATTGTTTTCACCAAACATGCCATATCTTGTACAAAATGCAATGAAATATGATCAAACAAAATAATTTGGAGGCTAAGAAATTTATTCAACTTCCTAATTCAACAAAAAGGCCGTACTAGGTTGTACCAGGCCGTACAATGTGTTTTCTTAGACTGCTACTTTTCAAAAAAATGAACTTTACAAACCTGCCCTTAATTAAATTGTAATAACTTGCATAAAACTTGATGAAATTAGACCAAATAAAAAGCATTAGAAAGATAGAATACTTCTCCAACTTCTCCAATTGGTTTTACGACTGTACCAAATTGTACCAGTCCATATAATGCAAATTATAGTCAATTTTCATAGAAAAATACAAGAATATATGTGCAAAATGAAGCATCTTTCATTCAAACTTCTCTCCGACTCTCAAATTAGAGTTAGGAGTAAATATATATGAATTTAAAACAAATTATAACTAATTTTAATGTTTCTTTCTTTGCATGTAACAATTTCTTTCCTTTCTGACTACTTGTCAAAGTTGGATGGCAACTTTTTAGCAACATTTGGCAATTTTTACATTTTTAATCAAAAACCCTCTAAACACTCCAAAATGAACCCATATGATTATAAATGGTCAAAAACAACATTAGGAGACTTCAAAACACACAAAACAATCTAAAACCCAAAAATTGATAAACATGAGCATGAGGGTGCCCTTGCAGTATTCTCCCAAGGAAAGAAAAAAGAAAACTCAATTCCATCTGAGATGTGATCTACAAATCTGATATGTGGAATCTTGCTCCTTGAAAACATTCAAATGAATGTTTCATTTTTACCTTAGGTCTTCCACTTCTCTTCCACTTGTCATTCAACTGAGAATTCACTTCCAAAATTTGATGCTCCTTACACCTTGTTGTATGTTTTGCATTCCTGACTTTCCCTAGATCCGTCTTCTTCTTCTTCTTGCACCATCTCTTATTTAGCATCTTCTCAGCTTCAAGGTTCCAAAACTCTAGTTCTTGTTCATACGTCACATTACCACTGTCCATGTCTTCATCTTCATCATTTGAATACAATTTGTCAGCATATTCATCATCCATAAAATAAAAAAATACAACCAGTACCTCTGTTGTTTTTGCAACATATTCTTCACCCAATTGTGCTACATTTGCATAAAAATATTCATACACTGCATTCAAGTTTCTCCTTTCTATTTATACTCTTTTCCATCTCCATCTTCATTTGTTGCACCTGTAAACACATACTCACAAATACTACATTAGAAATAAAATTTTGACTCTCAATAGACTCATTTTCTTCATCTTTTTCCTCTTCCTTGGATGGCTTTAGCTCTACCATCATCTTGATTAATTTTTTTTATCTTTCTTCTCAGTTGCTACCTCTTTCTTCTTTACACAATTTCCTTTATCGACCACTTGACAATTTTGTGAATGGTGATGTTCCAACTCCGCACACTTTTTACTATACTTCGTATTCTTTCCTCAAATGTTTTTGCATTTGTTCCAAATCTTGTCGCAACCTTGTTATCTCTTGTTGAATACTTGTTTTTCCTTGTTGAATGCCTATTAGGCCATTGTAGCAATGTTTCCAAGATGAACTAGGATGCACCCAGGTTATGCAAACAACAATGGGATAGCATATAACATGATGTTATTAACTTGTGAAGACCTGTTAAAACACCTTTTATGGGGTTTCAAGCATTCATGACCCAACCAAGTGATCAAAGCAAGGGTCTATGCAAAATTAAGCATTGCTACCACTAGGAGCATACAAGGTGATGACTTCAAACAAAGGAAAAGAGCATTAGTCATATAATTACTAGAATTGTGTAGACTCCTTACAACATGCCACAATGATTTCCCATCCAACCTTCATCACACAATGTATAGATTTCATCAAGCCTTCATTGAACTAGGATTTTTGACTATTTTTCAAACAAATGGGAGAAAATTGTCAATTATTTCACCTTGCAGCCCATTAAATCTTGACCTAGGGCTTGGTAATATGGAAGAATACATGAAAACATAAATTTATATAGGTTTATAGAATTTTCCACTGTGCCAATTAGGAGAAATGATTTTTTTTCTCAAAATTGGAAACCTTGGTTAGGGTTTGGACTATTTTCACCAAACATGCCATATCTTGTACAAAATGCAATGAAATATGATCAAACAAAAATAATTTGGAGGCTAAGACATTTATTAAACTTCCTAATTCAACAGAAATGCCGTACTAGGTTGTACCAGGCCGTACAATGTGTTTTCTCAAACTGCTACTTTTCAAAAAAATGAACTTTACAAACCTGCCCTCAATGAAATTGTAATAACTTGCATAAAACTTGATGAAATTAGACCAAATAAAAAGAATTAGAAAGATAGAATACTTCTCCACCTTCTCCAATTGGTTTTAGGACTGTACCAAATTGTACCAGTCCATATAATGCAAATTCTAGTCAATTTTCATAGAAAAATACAAGAATATATGTGCAAAATGAAGCATCTTTCATTCAAACTTCTCTCCGACTCTCAAATTAGAGTTAGGAGTAAATATATATGAATTTAAAACAAATTATAACTAATTTTAATGTTTCTTTGTTTGCATGTAACAATTTCTTTCCTTTCTGACAACTTGTCAAAGTTGGATGGCAACTTTTTAGCAACATTTGGCAATTTTTACATTTTTAATCAAAAACCCTCTAAACACTCCAAAATGAACCCATATGATTATAAATGGTCAGAAATAACCTTAGGAGACTTCAAAACACACAAAACAATCTAAAACCCAAAATTGATAAACATGAGCATGAGGGTGCCCCTGCACCATACTCCCAAGGAAAGAAAAAAGAAAACTCAATTCCATCTGAGATGTGATCTACAAATCTGATATGTGGAATCTTGCTCCTTGAAAACATTCAAATGCATGTTTCATTTTTACCTTAGGTCTTCCACTTCTCTTCCACTTGTCATTCAACTGAGAATTCACTTCCAAAATTTGATGCTCCTTACACCTTGTTGTATGTTTTGCATTCCTGACTTTCCCTAGATCCGTCTTCTTCTTCTTCTTGCACCATCTCTTATTTAGCATCTTCTCAGCTTCAAGGTTCCAAAACTCTAGTTCTTGTTCATACATCGCATTACCACTGTCCATGTCTTCATCTTCATCATTTGAATACAATTTGTCAGCATATTCCTCATCCATAAAATAAAAAAATACAACTAGTACCTCTATTGTTTTTGCAACATCTTCTTCACCACGTTGTGCTACATTTGCATAAAAATATTCATACATTGCATTCAAGTTTCTCCTTTCTATTTATACTCTTTTCCATCTCCATCTTCATTTGCTGCACCTGTAAACACATACTCACAAATACTACATTAGAAATAAAATTTTGAGTCTCAATAGACTCATTTTCTTCATCTTTTTCCTCTTCCTTGGATGGCTTTGGCTCTACCATCATCTTGATTAATTTTTTTTATCTTTCTTCTCAGTTGCTACCTCTTTCTTCTTTACACAATTTCCTTTATCGACCACTTGACAATTTTGTGAATGGTGATGTTCCAACTCCGCACACTTTTTACTATATTTTGTATTCTTTCCTCAAATGTTTTTTTGCATTTGTTCCAAATCTTGTCGCAGCCTTGTTATCTCCTGTTGAATACTTGTTTTTCCTTGTTGAATGCCTATTAGGCCATTGTAGCAATGTTTCCAAGATGAACTAGGATGCACCCAGTTATGCAAACAACAATGGGATAGCATATAACATGATGTTATTAACTTGTGAAGACCTGTTAAAACACATTTTATGGGGTTTCCAAGCATTCATGACCCAACCAAGTGATCAAAGCAAGGGTCTATGCAAAATTAAGCATTGCTACCACCAGTAGCATACAAGGTGATGACTTCAAACAAAGGAAAAGAGCATTAGTCATATAATTACTAGAATTGTGTAGACTCCTTACAACATGCCACAATGATTTCCCATCCAACCTTCATCACACAATGTATAGATTTCATCAAGCCTTCATTGAACTAGGATTTTTGACTATTTTTCAAACAAATGAGAGAAAATTGTCAATTATTTCACCTTGCAGCCCATTAAATCTTGACCTAGGGCTTGGTAATATGGAAGAATACATGAAAACATAAATTTATATAGGTTTATAGAATTTTCCACTGTGCCAATTAGGAGAAATGATTTTTTTTCTCAAAATTGGAAACCTTGGTTAGGGTTTGGACTATTTTCACCAAACATGCCATATCTTGTACAAAATGCAATGAAATATGATCAAACAAAAATAATTTGGAGGCTAAGACATTTATTAAACTTCCTAATTCAACAGAAATGCCGTACTAGGTTGTACCAGGCCGTACAATGTGTTTTCTCAAACTGCTACTTTTCAAAAAAATGAACTTTACAAACCTGCCCTCAATGAAATTGTAATAACTTGCATAAAACTTGATGAAATTAGACCAAATAAAAAGAATTAGAAAGATAGAATACTTCTCCACCTTCTCCAATTGGTTTTAGGACTGTACCAAATTGTACCAGTCCATATAATGCAAATTCTAGTCAATTTTCATAGAAAAATACAAGAATATATGTGCAAAATGAAGCATCTTTCATTCAAACTTCTCTCCGACTCTCAAATTAGAGTTAGGAGTAAATATATATGAATTTAAAACAAATTATAACTAATTTTAATGTTTCTTTCTTTGCATGTAACAATTTCTTTCCTTTCTGACAACTTGTCAAAGTTGGATGGCAACTTTTTAGCAACATTTGGCAATTTTTACATTTTTAATCAAAAACCCTCTAAACACTCCAAAATGAACCCATATGATTATAAATGGTCAGAAATAACCTTAGGAGACTTCAAAACACACAAAACAATCTAAAACCCAAAATTGATAAACATGAGCATGAGGGTGCCCCTGCACCATACTCCCAAGGAAAGAAAAAAGAAAACTCAATTCCATCTGAGATGTGATCTACAAATCTGATATGTGGAATCTTGCTCCTTGAAAACATTCAAATGCATGTTTCATTTTTACCTTAGGTCTTCCACTTCTCTTCCACTTGTCATTCAACTGAGAATTCACTTCCAAAATTTGATGCTCCTTACACCTTGTTGTATGTTTTGCATTCCTGACTTTCCCTAGATCCGTCTTCTTCTTCTTCTTGCACCATCTCTTATTTAGCATCTTCTCAGCTTCAAGGTTCCAAAACTCTAGTTCTTGTTCATACATCGCATTACCACTGTCCATGTCTTCATCTTCATCATTTGAATACAATTTGTCAGCATATTCCTCATCCATAAAATAAAAAAATACAACTAGTACCTCTATTGTTTTTGCAACATCTTCTTCACCCGCGTTGTGCTACATTTGCATAAAATATTCATACATTGCATTCAAGTTTCTCCTTTCTATTTATGCTCTTTTCCATCTCCATCTTCATTTGCTGCACAGCAACACATACTCCACCAAATGCTACATTAGAAATAAAATTTTGAGTCTCAATGTACTCATTTTCTTCATATTTTTCCTCTTCCTTGGATGGCTTTGGCTCTTCCATCGTCTTGATTACTTTTTTTATCTTCCTTCTGAATTGTTTCCTCTTTCTTCTTTCCACAATTTCCTTTATCGACCACTTGACAATTTTGTGAATGGTGATGTTCCAACCCACACCCTTTACTTTATATTTTGTATTCTTTTCCTCAAATGTTTTTTTGCATTTGTTCCAAATCTTGTCGAGCCTCATATCTCCCTCAAGGAATACTCTTGTTTTCCCTTGTTGAATGCCTATTAGGCCATTGTAGCAATGTTTCCAAGATGAACTAGGATGCACCCAGTTATGCAAACAACAATGGGATAGCATATAACATGATGTTATTAACTTGTGAAGACATGTTAAAACACCTTTTATGGGGTTTCCAAGCATTCATGACCAAACCAAGTGATCAAAGCAAGGGTCTATGCAAAATTAAGCATTGCTACCACTAGGAGCATACGAGGTGATGACTTCAAACAAAGGAAAAGAGCATTAGTCATATAATTACTAGAATTGTGTAGAATCCTTACAACATGCCACAATTATTTCCCACCCAACCTTCATCACACAGTGCATAGATTTCATCAAGCCTTCATTGAACTAGGATTTTTGACTATTTTTCAAACAAATGAGAGAAAATTGTCAATTATTTCACCTTGCAGCCCATTAAATCTTGACCTAGGGCTTGGTAATATAGAAGAATACATGAAAACATAAATTTATATAGGTTTATAGAATTTTCCACTTTTCCAATTAGGAGAAATGATTTTTTTTCTCAAAACTGGAAACCTTGGTTAGGGTTTGGACTGTTTTCACCAAACATAACATATCTTGTACAAAATGCAATGAAGTATGATCAAACAAAAATAATTTGGAGGCTAAGACATTTATTCAACTTCCTAATTCAACAGAAAGGCCGTACTAGGTTGTACCAGGCCGTACAATGTGTTTTCTCAGACTGCTACTTTTCAAAAAAATGAACTTTACAAACCTGCCCTCAATGAAATTGTAATAACTTGCATAAAAATTGATGAAATTAGACCAAATAAAAATAATTAGAAAGATAGAATACTCCTCCACCTTTTCCAATTGGTTTTAGGACTGTACCAAATTGTACCATTCCATATAATGCAAATTATAGTCAATTTTCATAGAAAAATACAAGAATATATGTGCAAAATGAAGCATCTTTCATTCAAACTTCTCTCCGACTCTCAAATTAGAGTTAGGAGTAAATATATATGAATTTAAAACAAATTATAACTAATTTTAATGTTTCTTTCTTTGCATGTAACAATTTCTTTCCTTTCTGACAACTTGGCAAAGTTGGATGGCAACTTTTTAGCAACATTTGGCATTTTTTACATTTTTAATCAAAAACCCTCTAAACACTCCAAAATGAACCCATATGATTATAAATGGTCAGAAATAACCTTAGGAGACTTCAAAACACACAAAACAATCTAAAACCCAAAATTGATAAACATGAGCATGAGGGTGCCCCTGCACCATACTCCCAAGGAAAGAAAAAAGAAAACTCAATTCCATCTAAGATGTGATCTACAAATCTGATATGTGGAATCTTGCTCCTTGAAAACATTCAAATGCATGTTTCATTTTTACCTTAGGTCTTCCACTTCTCTTCCACTTGTCATTCAACTGAGAATTCACTTCCAAAATTTGATACTCCTTACACCTTGTTGTATGTTTTGGTATTCCCACTTTCCCTAGATCCGCCTTCTTCTTCTTGCACCATCTCTTATTTAGCATCTTCTCAGCCTTCAAGGTTCCAAAACTCTAGTTCTCTTGTCTTATACATCGCATTACCACCGCCCATGTCTTCATCTTCACTAATATTTGAATACAATTTGTCGCATTCTCATCCATAAATAAAAAAATATAACTAGTACCTCTATTGTTTTCTTGGTAACATCTTCTTCACCACGCTGTGCTGCTATTTGCATAAAATATTCATACTGTATTCAAGTTTCTCCTTTCATTTATACCTTTCCATCTCCATCTTCATTTGCTGCACCAGAACACATACTCACAAATACCAATAGAATAAAATTTCTTGAGTCCCACACTCATTTTCTTCTTCATCTTTTCCTTCCTGATGGCTTTGGCCTACCATCATCTTACTAATTTTTATCTTTCTTCTCAGTTGCTACCTCTTTCTTCTTTACACAATTTCCTTTATCGACCACTTGACAATTTTGTGAATGGTGATGTTCCAACTCCGCACACTTTTTACTATATTTTGTATTCTTTCCTCAAATGTTTTTTTGCATTTGTTCCAAATCTTGTCGCAGCCTTGTTATCTCCTGTTGAATACTTGTTTTTCCTTGTTGAATGCCTATTAGGCCATTGTAGCAATGTTTCCAAGATGAACTAGGATGCACCCAGTTATGCAAACAACAATGGGATAGCATATAACATGATGTTATTAACTTGTGAAGACCTGTTAAAACACATTTTATGGGGTTTCCAAGCATTCATGACCCAACCAAGTGATCAAAGCAAGGGTCTATGCAAAATTAAGCATTGCTACCACCAGTAGCATACAAGGTGATGACTTCAAACAAAGGAAAAGAGCATTAGTCATATAATTACTAGAATTGTGTAGACTCCTTACAACATGCCACAATGATTTCCCATCCAACCTTCATCACACAATGTATAGATTTCATCAAGCCTTCATTGAACTAGGATTTTTGACTATTTTTCAAACAAATGGGAGAAAATTGTCAATTATTTCACCTTGCAGCCCATTAAATCTTGACCTAGGGCTTGGTAATATGGAAGAATACATGAAAACATAAATTTATATAGGTTTATAGAATTTTCCACTGTGCCAATTAGGAGAAATGATTTTTTTTCTCAAAATTGGAAACCTTGGTTAGGGTTTGGACTATTTTCACCAAACATGCCATATCTTGTACAAAATGCAATGAAATATGATCAAACAAAAATAATTTGGAGGCTAAGACATTTATTAAACTTCCTAATTCAACAGAAATGCCGTACTAGGTTGTACCAGGCCGTACAATGTGTTTTCTCAAACTGCTACTTTTCAAAAAAATGAACTTTACAAACCTGCCCTCAATGAAATTGTAATAACTTGCATAAAAATTGATGAAATTAGACCAAATAAAAATAATTAGAAAGATAGAATACTCCTCCACCTTTTCCAATTGGTTTTAGGACTGTACCAAATTGTACCATTCCATATAATGCAAATTATAGTCAATTTTCATAGAAAAATACAAGAATATATGTGCAAAATGAAGCATCTTTCATTCAAACTTCTCTCCGACTCTCAAATTAGAGTTAGGAGTAAATATATATGAATTTAAAACAAATTATAACTAATTTTAATGTTTCTTTCTTTGCATGTAACAATTTCTTTCCTTTCTGACAACTTGGCAAAGTTGGATGGCAACTTTTTAGCAACATTTGGCATTTTTTACATTTTTAATCAAAAACCCTCTAAACACTCCAAAATGAACCCATATGATTATAAATGGTCAGAAATAACCTTAGGAGACTTCAAAACACACAAAACAATCTAAAACCCAAAATTGATAAACATGAGCATGAGGGTGCCCCTGCACCATACTCCCAAGGAAAGAAAAAAGAAAACTCAATTCCATCTAAGATGTGATCTACAAATCTGATATGTGGAATCTTGCTCCTTGAAAACATTCAAATGCATGTTTCATTTTTACCTTAGGTCTTCCACTTCTCTTCCACTTGTCATTCAACTGAGAATTCACTTCCAAAATTTGATGCTCCTTACACCTTTGTTGTATATGTTTTGCATTCCCTCGACTTTCCTTAGATCCGCTCTTCTTCTTTCTTTCTTTGCACCATCTCTTATTTAGCATCTTCTCAGCCTTTCAAGGTTCCAAAACTCTAGTTCTGTTCATACATCGTGATTACCACCGTCTATATGTCTTCATCTTCATCATTTGAATACAATTTGTCGCTGATATTCCTCATCCATATAAAATAAAAAATACAACTAGTACTTCTATTGTTTTTGCAACATCTTCTTTCAATTAATGCTACATTTGCATAAAATATTCATACATTGTGCATTCAAGTTTCTCCTTTCTATTTATACTCTTTTTCCATCTCCATCTTCATATTTACGTAACCCGTGAAACACATAATTACAAATACTCACATTAGAAATAATTCTTTGAGTCCTAATAGACTCCTATTTCTTTCATTTTTTTCCTCTTCCTTGGATGGCTTTGGCTCTGCCATCATCTTGATTAATTTTTTTATCTTTCTTCTCTCTGGCCATAATTTCTTTTCTACCAATTTCTTTATCGACTAATTTGACAATTTTTGTGGGAATGGTGTGATGTTCCAACTCCGCACACTTTTTACTTGTTATTTTGTATTTCTTTTTTCCTCAAATGTTTTTTTGCATTTGTCCCAAATCTTCATTCCGTACCCCTTTGTTTATCTCGCTGGCTGAATTACTTTGTTTTTCTCCTTTGCTTGAATGGCCTTATTAGGGCTTCATTGTGGAAGTAATTGCCTTTTACATTTTGAACTTAGATGCAAATCTTTAAAATATGCAAACAACAATGGGATAGCATATAACATGATGTTATTAACTTGTGAAGACCTGTTAAAACACCTTTTATGGGATTTCCAAGCATTCATGACCCAACCAAGTGATCAAAGCAAGGGTCTATGCAAAATTAAGCATTGCTACCACTAGAAGCATACAAGGTGATGACTTCAAACAAAGGAAAAGAGCATTAGTCATATGATTACTAGAATTGTGTAGACTCCTTAGAACATGCCACAATGATTTCCCATCCAAACTTCATCACACAGTGCATAGATTTCATCAAGCCTTCATTGAACTAGGATTTTTGACTATTTTTCAAACAAATGAGAGAAAATTGTCAATTATTTCACCTTGCAGCCCATTAAATCTTGACCTAGGGCTTGGTAATATGGAAGAATACATGAAAACATAAATTTATATAGGTTTATAGAATTTTCCACTGTGCCAATTAGGAGAAATGATTTTTTTTCTCAAAACTGGAAACCTTGGTTAGGGTTTGGATTGTTTTCACCAAACATGCCATATCTTGTACAAAATGCAATGAAATATGATCAAACAAAATAATTTGGAGGCTAAGAAATTTATTCAACTTCCTAATTCAACAAAAAGGCCGTACTAGGTTGTACCAGGCCGTACAATGTGTTTTCTTAGACTGCTACTTTTCAAAAAAATGAACTTTACAAACCTGCCCTTAATTAAATTGTAATAACTTGCATAAAACTTGATGAAATTAGACCAAATAAAAAGCATTAGAAAGATAGAATACTTCTCCAACTTCTCCAATTGGTTTTACGACTGTACCAAATTGTACCAGTCCATATAATGCAAATTATAGTCAATTTTCATAGAAAAATACAAGAATATATGTGCAAAATGAAGCATCTTTCATTCAAACTTCTCTCCGACTCTCAAATTAGAGTTAGGAGTAAATATATATGAATTTAAAACAAATTATAACTAATTTTAATGTTTCTTTCTTTGCATGTAACAATTTCTTTCCTTTCTGACTACTTGTCAAAGTTGGATGGCAACTTTTTAGCAACATTTGGCAATTTTTACATTTTTAATCAAAAACCCTCTAAACACTCCAAAATGAACCCATATGATTATAAATGGTCAAAAACAACATTAGGAGACTTCAAAACACACAAAACAATCTAAAACCCAAAAATTGATAAACATGAGCATGAGGGTGCCCTTGCAGTATTCTCCCAAGGAAAGAAAAAAGAAAACTCAATTCCATCTGAGATGTGATCTACAAATCTGATATGTGGAATCTTGCTCCTTGAAAACATTCAAATGAATGTTTCATTTTTACCTTAGGTCTTCCACTTCTCTTCCACTTGTCATTCAACTGAGAATTCACTTCCAAAATTTGATGCTCCTTACACCTTGTTGTATGTTTTGCATTCCTGACTTTCCCTAGATCCGTCTTCTTCTTCTTCTTGCACCATCTCTTATTTAGCATCTTCTCAGCTTCAAGGTTCCAAAACTCTAGTTCTTGTTCATACGTCACATTACCACTGTCCATGTCTTCATCTTCATCATTTGAATACAATTTGTCAGCATATTCATCATCCATAAAATAAAAAAATACAACCAGTACCTCTGTTGTTTTTGCAACATATTCTTCACCCAATTGTGCTACATTTGCATAAAAATATTCATACACTGCATTCAAGTTTCTCCTTTCTATTTATACTCTTTTCCATCTCCATCTTCATTTGTTGCACCTGTAAACACATACTCACAAATACTACATTAGAAATAAAATTTTGACTCTCAATAGACTCATTTTCTTCATCTTTTTCCTCTTCCTTGGATGGCTTTAGCTCTACCATCATCTTGATTAATTTTTTTTATCTTTCTTCTCAGTTGCTACCTCTTTCTTCTTTACACAATTTCCTTTATCGACCACTTGACAATTTTGTGAATGGTGATGTTCCAACTCCGCACACTTTTTACTATACTTCGTATTCTTTCCTCAAATGTTTTTGCATTTGTTCCAAATCTTGTCGCAACCTTGTTATCTCTTGTTGAATACTTGTTTTTCCTTGTTGAATGCCTATTAGGCCATTGTAGCAATGTTTCCAAGATGAACTAGGATGCACCCAATTATGCTTTGTGTTGAATCATTGTATCAAATATGTTAATTAAACCAAGTTTAAGTCTCTCCTTCCTCTACATCACATATAAATAAAATATATATAGTATATTATTCTAAATAATTTATCTATTATATAATTTACATATGAATATAATAATATATGCAATAAATAACCATCATCTTTTATGAGTATTATTATATTTCAGACTTCATATATAATTATATATATAATAAAATAACTATAATTATTATAGAGATGTTATTTTATAATATATAATATTAATATTATAGTTATTATAATATGTAATATATTTTTTACATATATCTCTCTATATGAAATTGTCCCCCCCCTCTATCTCTCTTTATTTTTCCTAAAAGATCAATTAAACTATTAGATTTTTTATATATTAATTTAATTTGACCTATGTAAAAACATATTAATTATTAATTATAATAATTTCATATTTATATTTAATAATTTTTATTAGAGAATAAAATATATAATAATAATAATAATACAACCTATATATACTATTATATACAATAATAAATATAATTATATTATATTAATTATATAAAAAATATAGTCATTTTTAATTATTAATTATAAGAATTTTATATATGTATTTAATAGCTTTGTTGAAGAATATAATATAATAATAAGTAGTATAACTATATTATTTATAATTTTTTTATTATACTAATATATACTTAACTACGTAGGTAAAGAATGCCCTAATGTTAAAACCTAAATGTGCTCATTATTAGGATCTTGGCCGTAATTTTCATTTCAATAAACATACTCTACAACTCTCATGGAAACCTTATTTTCATGCTGTAGCTCACCAAATTGGAGAAGTGAGAGGTCAATACCAACAAGGAAGAGTTTGGAGGAGCAGAAAACAATAGCCGCGAGGAAAGCAATAAAAAATGGCAGTGAAAACAATTGAAAAAAGGAAAAAAATAATGAACGTCTGATATTCGTTTAACCTACTTGCATACCCTATGAAAAATGTTCACCATCTATGGAAAAAAGTTGCTTCACAAGCTTCAAATAGGAGATGCCTTTAGCATAATAAATTGAAAATAATAATAAAATATAATTATTCTACAATAATTAAAATTTTAATAAGACAATTAATTATAAATTAGATTAATTCTAATAATTAATTTTTTTTTGTGATTTCATAAGACATAAATAATTTAAAAAAAAAAACCTTAAGTCTAAAGTAAAAACTAAAATAGTATAAACTAAATGCAAAATCAAAATATATCAAATTGCAAACATTAATAAAAATAATTTAAAAATATTAATAATAAATAATAAACTTATTACGTGTAATAAATAATTAAATAAAAAGGTAAAACTAATTTTAAATTTATTAGAATTGAAATATCAATAAAATATAATTCTATTTTTCATTTCAATCTTATTAAATTCTTTTCTTTTCTTTGTTTTTAAAACAAAAAGCTTATTTTTAAATAGTTTAATTATTTTAAAAATACATTTAAAAAGAGAAAGTTATTAGAATTGAAATATTAATGAAATATAATCCTATTTTTTATTTCAATCTTATCATCTTCCCTTTGATTTTTTTTTTAAATAAAAAAAACTTAGTTTTAAATTATTAAATCATTTAAAAATAAAAATAGAGAATGACGGTTGAAAAAAAAGGTTGTAAAAGAGATAATTTGAATGAAGATGTGTGAGGGCTCTCCCAAAGCGACTCGTGATGATATAGTTCTTTATTCTGCACATGGGGATGGTTTCCTAAGTGTGGGTGGTTTGCAGGCCCTTGCTAATGGAAGACTGAGGCATCCCCTGGTTCGAAGAGGGGTGGTTGATGTGCTGCGACTAGGGAGGAACGAAAAAGGTATGCTCTCCACTTTGGGGCATTGTTGGATCATCCGTCACCCTCTGATCCTGCTCCTCCTTCCCTAGATTTTGATGCTTTGGTTGTGAAACCTACAAGTGTGTCTTCTGGTGTAGTGCCTCCCATTTCTGTTAAAGGATGCAAAAACATGTCTAATCCCTATCAAGTCTGCACCAATTTTTTTCATGAGAATTCTCTGCCCGCAAACCCTAGCTCAGCCCACCCTATGGCTTCTCATGTCCTACCTCCATCCCTAAAATTGGATAATGGCCCTCAGCCTAGAAGTTCTCGATTCTCCTTTGGGGACTCTGATGTAATCTTCTCTCATGAGCCTATGGATTTTTGCATATTCAACATGGTTGTATTGATGTTATTGTGGGTGTAAAGTCCCTTGCCCAATATGATTCAATTTTCCAGTTTGCTTACTCAGTAATTTCATCAAACGGTTCTTGTGCAAGCCATCCCAACAGGTAGATATTTTCTATCTGATTTTGTTTTACCCTTGGTGATAATAAAATGACTTCAAGAAACTCAAATAATATTCTAGAAAATAGCTTTTTGATCTCCAAATGATAACATAACTAGAAACTCATACATATGCTTAGTTATAGCAGTGTGGCATTTTATCAAACATTTATCATACAGTCCTAATAGACTAAACTAAAATTGTTTGCAAGATTTGACACATTAATACCTCCAAGATATATATTTTTCCAATGTCAATGGCAGCAATACAACACTTACTAGATGCAATAAGCAACCACTAATCTAATGATTGTAAGAGTCCATCAAAAACTTAATGATTTACTAATGCCAATGACAAAGATTCAATGCAATAGAGATAAGCATTACTGTAAAGGCAATGCAAACTAAAATGAGCCAACACTTGAAATACAATTACAAAATTCAATGCAAATGGAACCTGGAGTGATATGCCAATTTACTTAGTACACTTCTTCCAAGATTCTATTTTTCTATTGTCAATGATGTTGTTCATAAACCGAACTCCCTGTAGGTGATTCCTATGACTTGGAACAACACCTAGCCAGCTTCAAATATTTGTGTCTCAGCCTTTTGGGACTACATCTTGACTCAAGCAAGCAAAACAAATTTCTTAGCAGCTTTGATTTTGCTTCTATTGACTTGTCTCCACCTTGAAGCGACACCTTGGACTTCTCACATCTTATTGTCTTTAAATTTGGTCAAAGCAACTCTCGATTATAACCTCCTAGATGGCGCCGAGTCTTCTAATCATAGATGATAGTTCATGGAAGGTTTTGGCAGCTCCACCAATAGTATCGACTTGCTTTGTCAAAATCGTTCTTCATAAAATATTTCTAGAAGTCACGTTTCGAGAGCTTGGATTTCTTTGTCGACAATATTATATGCTATCCAATATTCTATTTGTTCTTCTATCAACTTGGATAAATCTTTGTCTTATTTGAATGATATTCTCCTTGCTTTGCTACAAGCAATTGCAAGTTGCACTCAACTGGAGAATATTATATTTTTGTCTAATCTTCATTGACTCCTTCTACTGTCGATTGATTTTTGAAATGTGATCTCTCTTCAGAATAATAGAAACTTAAGACTCCAATCACTAATTTGTCTTTACTTGGGATAAAGCCCGACAATTTCTTCTTGGCTTCTTTGTCTCATGAGAAGCACTGATAGGAGGCTCGATTTGTCTTTTATTATTTTTATCCTAACTCCAATTTCTTAGACCAGATCGTTCCTTCAAGAATAAGTCCACTCCACATCTATAATAAAAACTAACACTTAAAATAATTGAATCTTTTCAACAAATAGATTTCATTCCCAAAACCATATGAAAATTCCTGATAAAACCTCTGCAAATATATTCTTCAAATTTCAATTGCAAGATATTTCACCATATGTAAATAACCTCCTTAGATTTGGCCAAAGGCCATTAAATCTAATAAATATTCCATCCTCCACAAATGATGTAGAAATACCTCAGCTGCTACAATCAACTCAGCTAGGGCAGTAATACAACTACTGCACCTATAGAATCTCCTCAATGTAGCACAGATTGGACCTCTGAATGAAGCCCACAATCAAGCAATAATTCAGCTGATAGTTTCACAGCCTCAAAATTGCATAACCAATGAGAGTTTCCATTCCCAATGGCAGAAACCCTAGCTGGCTTCATCACCAAACAATAACATCAAAGCAAATATCAATTCCTAGATGAATGAAGCTTGGCTAACCCTTTAATATACTTTTTCTCCACATGAGGTCGACCCTTCTAGAATATTCTTTTATTTAATCATTAATAATATTATTTTATTTACACATTATATATATTGAAATATAATATTAAAATATGGCCTTATTAATAATAAATTGAAATGGCCTCAATTAACCTCTCAAGACATAAAGTGCAAACATAAAATTATATCATAGGAACTCCTTATTTCACCAAATTGACTGAATTTGGGAATGGAAATCATCTACTGACTACCTGCAAAGACCCCCTAACCATGCTCATTAGCCTACAAGCGTCAGGAATAGGCTAAACCATCCAAAAGGAATGGCAGGCTGAAAAGGGGACATTATAGTCTGCCCTCCCTAAAATGACTTGTCCCCAAGCAATCATCTTCTGCAAAGAAAACTCTCCCCCACCTGGATCCCAAGGGAAGATCTGTATAATTTCCCTAATATCACCAAAAAAATCCTATAACACCAACACCAATACCACTAAAAATACCTACCGAACCAAATCAATCTGAGATGATGAATTTGATGCATCCACACTGTTGTAAAACCAACACCTATCTCTTTTAATTGTGTCACTCTAATACCCCTTATCTCCAAAATGAAGCAAATCTCCAAGTCTTGAATCAAATGATAATCATCATGAGTTAATAAGGTAGAAGACCTGCCAAACTCGGAATCACCATTTGAGGTCAGAAAACAAGTCATACCAGAGCTTACTAGAACACCCCTTATTCAACCCACCTCTCTGTGCCATCAAAGATATTGTCAAATCTTGTGTATGTGGGCTGAAAGTGAATTGATGAGCACACCTCAAGATACAATCAAGGTGAAACTCTCCTGATTGCACCAAGGGAAAACCCAAATAGTCAAGTGTACTCCCTCTCGTACTGGTAGTATCTGAGGAAGACTCACAACTCATTGCAGCCATGTCATCAAGACCTACCTCAGAAAGAAACTACAAATTCCCTAACTCGCCATAATGAATTCCATCTACTCCCTGGAAAGAGGCTAGATCAACACCAACATCCAACATGCAATTCCTAGAAGAATTCATCTCCTCTTGATAAAGTTGTCCAAACTCAATCTCTATAGTTCTGATGTAGAATCTAATGCTTGAATTACTCACAACCTTTGTAATTGTAGTCAAATATGATGTGTCTGTATCATCATCAATCCATTCTATCATGAGTAGTCTCTTGGAAAGGTTAACAATGCCCAACACGGGTGCATAGAAACATATACCAATGCCTGTCAAGCTACTGGTGTGAATAAGGACAACACTGTGTAGCCTGCTAAAGACTATAGATGATAGAGCCAAATGAATCACTATTTCCAAGGGATGATAGGAATTCTTTATCAATCCATCCCCTAGCACCAAGGCGATAATCCCAACTCCAAAACCTAGATTGGAATCAACTATTAGCTCAATAAAACTCCTCACATGAGTAATGCGCCCAACACCAACTAATGCCTCATACCTACCTGACACACAAGACACTGTCCCTATATCTTGAATGTGAATGCTAGGTGAAATCACATTACTATCATCAATATGTGTCCTGGATACCATAGAGGATTGAGTCTCTGTTGTACATGATGAATCTCGAACTAAATTCAATTCAAAGAAAAGCTCATCAACATGAGTCTTGCAATCCTGAAGTGCCAACTGAGTACTCACTAAAGAATCCCTAGTGACCTCAAGCTCTTGAGAAATCCTATCAACTTCCTTCTCTTTCCTCATCAAGGCATTTGAATAGATACCAACAAGGTTAAGAAGGTGGTCACAGTCTGAAAGAAGGTGTAGGTAACTTGACTTCATCGCTCCCATACCTTCTTTGATCTCCTATAAGCTATCATGAGAATATCCTACTACAATTCCCTTTTGTCTTCTTTCTAGATAATCCCTTCAAAGGTGATTCTCAATTAGCTTATGCATCTTATCGAGATGAGATAATTTTGTCACAATCCCATCCTCATCCACCTTCAATTAGTTTCTCAAACTGTGTGGACTATGAAGCGTATTGTTGGAAGAATGAAGAAGAATGGCTAACTATACAGTTTTATGTTGTCATTGATGTCACCATGTTATACAAGTTGTGACTGCAAGACTAAGTCAGTGTTTGATATGGTATTTTGGTCCATAATATGAACTGGTATACAGTTTACACCCTCTGGTATTTTGGTCTGTAATCCTCTGATAGTTGCTACTTACGGTTTTGGGAAACAATTTATGGATATTGAAAGCATGTACCTTCAGAATCTATCATGCTCTAGTGCTCATATGGTGTATCAGTATCATTTTGTTGATTGCATTTTTCTATTAAGCCTATCTTTGGCCGACTTCATGTATAATTGGTGATATGGTGAATTAAATTTTGTGCGGATATACATGTGTGACCTGTCTTAGGTCTATGCCGACATGATAAAGTGTGCTACACATTTTGATTTATTATATGGAAATATTTTGTGAATGCTTGAAGTGGACAGTTGGTGTTTTTAGTAAACAAGGATTGCATTCAATTAGGCTGACCTAATTAATTCTTGTGGATGCATCAATTATATATATTGGAAAGTTTTTGAAGATTGAAATAGATGATGCAATTGTGAATGTGAAAGTGAAGAAGTGTGAATATAATGAAGTGTGTCAATTCAATTTACTGTGCTTCATTGGAACTAAATTAGCACTTGTTAGGTGCACTCTCATCAGTTCATTTTGACTGTGAATCCATTTTTTTTTTGTAATCCATTTGTAGGAAGTGAGCCTCCTTGTGTAAATAGTGAGCTTTTGTATCTAGACAGTGAGTCCTATTCTGGGTAGTGAGCCCTTTGGCAGTGAGCCTTATATATTCAATTTTGGAACTACTTTATATTGTGAGTTAATCCTCACTGTGGTTTTTCCCTTATTGGATTTTCCACATAAAATATGGTGTTCATTGTGTTGATTTTACTTTCTATTATTTGCATTTCATGTTCATACTTAATAACATAATAGTGTGGTTGTGAAGTTGATAAGTGTTAGGAGTTTTATGTTTGAATTTGGTGACAACTGATTCACCCCCCCTCTCAGTTGTCCTGCACCTTAACAATTGGTATAAGAGCTTTGGTTCCTTGGTGAAGGGATTAACCGCTTGAGGAAGATCTTGAAGGTTGATCAAATGGATGATAAAGAATAACTTTGGACTGCACTTGAAGATCTTGATAAGGCTAATAATGAAAATGGAGACTTGAAAGAAAATCTAGATGAAGCAAATGAGTGTATCCAGAAACTAAAAGAGTAGCTGAAGAAATTCAAGGAAAGACATAGAGAAGTGAGTGAGTAGCAGAAACAAGAGATCATTGAATTGAAAGTGCTTGTAGATGAAAAGTAGAGAATTGAAGAATGTCTTAACACAATGGTGCAAAACAGGTCTGATGAATGCACTAGACTTGAACAAGAGGTAGTAAACTTGAAAGTAGAACTAGAGAAGGAAAAACTATGTGAGAACAATTTCAACTCTAGCTCTGACAAGCTTAAGGAATTTCTTACAGGACAAAAACCAAATAAAGAATGATAGGTTATCATTAAGTCCCATTACTTTAGAAGATAAAATTCAATATGTCAACTGGGTAGTGTTCAAGGTAGTTTTCAATAGAAGAAGACTTGACTATCTCCCTTAGATTTTCTAACTTTTTTAGAGTAGTTAATGTTAATTCTAATCTAAGGTCATCTAACTATTAAGATGTAAAGCAATTTATCCTAAAGAAAACTAGAAATATTTAAGTTAAAAAGCATAGGAAAACTAACTTAGAAAGCATGATAACTAAATTAGAAAGTACAAAAATGATTAAATTAAAGCACTGGTAAACTACGGAAGTAGAAAAACTTGTAAACAATCCATGAAACATCTTCTTTAATAGTAAAGATTCTAACAGAACTTTAACAACAAGAAACTATGGAAGTGAAAGACAAAGTGCTTTAGAATTGTAGACACCACAATGATAAACCCAATAATTCCCTACAAAATGACTGTTCATGCAATAAAAGTAACATAAAGAAAAGTACTTATCTATTTAAGCTATCTTCCCTCGAGTTGCCAGCTCGCGGGTTATTACATTTGTTCTCAGATCACATACACAACTGATTCAGAAACTCTTTCATTAAGCATAATTTGCATCCATAACTCACAACTCAGAAGTTTTTACATAATAATCTCTTTATTCATAAACTCAGAAAACATGTTGACAGCATAACATTACTATTTCGTGCTTTATATTTTTCTTCTAGAGATTACATCTTTTATAGAAAACTTCTAACTAAATCCTATATTTCAGATGGTATAGATAACCATTGAAAAAGTCTATAACAGATTTACAAACAACTTTTATGTTTTTAAAATCCATTACAAAATTATTAAAGAGGCTCAAGTCGAGCCATGAAGTTTTTGACTTAAAAACATAGCAAAAATTGAGACTTAAAAGCAACTATATCTTCGGTCCATCATCCTAAATTTCTGGAGCATGTTTCCAATGCACGCCTTTAACCTGTTCTGGAGCACATGCTAGCTGAATGCTTCTAACTGCAACTCGATGACCGATTATTATCCTAAAAAATACTTAAAACAACCCATTAAATCTATATTGAAAAAATACTTCAATAAATCATAAGAAATAAAGTTTGTACAATTTCTCCTTAAAAGACAAGCAATTATTCCTCCTAAAGTTTCATTAATTGGAAAATGATAGGAATTTTGCATATATGGAATAGGTCATTATTATGTTATTATGATGAGGTTATTTTTACCTTATCATTTCCTCCCCTCCCTAATTCCTCACAAGTCCTCCTGCCACTTGACTATAGCTTTGTCCTCTGTTCCATTCTTCATATTTGGCACTAATATCATATAGATCCCTTGTTTCATCAAAATTTATAGGTGCATGGTGGAAGCCTCTATGAAAAAAAACTCCCCCTTGCCATTCACTAAATATTTTATCATCTTGATTTGTATTAACATTGAAAGCAAGGGTTGGAAGAAGTAATAAGGGAAGTTTATACCTCATCCCTTTCCACTTTATGGGTATGTGCATGATCATCATGGAAAAAATAGGCCCTGAAGTGGTAAAAAAATTAGAAAAATCAAAGTTAGGCAACTTGACGTAAAAATTTGAATAAGTTATCTATATTATATCAAAAATATGTAAGAATATAATTTGTAAAAAATTGAATGTAGTTTCTAAAATACTAGGTTTAAAAAAAAATAAAAAAATCTATTTGGTGAAAATTTGAAATTTTAATGCAGTAGTACTTAAATTTCACGGAAAAAATAAGTAGGTGTCTGTCTGACCACCCTAACTACAATAAAATGATAATATTTTTTTATAATATTTTATATATAAGTAGAGGACTCATGTCCCAATGTGATGCATCTTTTTTCTGTAATTTTTTTCCAAGTAAATAATTAATTATGAAATTTTTATTACAAATTTTAAAAAATATTAAAAACTCATGTCTGACCACCTTAACTTGGTCAAAACTTCATGAAATTCAATTTTTTTTTTAATCCTATAGTATGTGAAGCATAGAATGTGATGCATGTTTTGGATTCAAAAAATGTGATACCATTTGAAAGCTATAGATGATTTTCAATCAGTCTATCAATAAGGACTTTAGTCATAATTTGAATAGAAAATGAATAATAATTACTTATTAAATTCAAAGTAAAGCATAATTTATATTGGTGGAAACCTGAGAATCTCCTTTAAAAACCCTTTTCATTTCATCAATTTTGGGTAAAAAAAAAATTGCCAGCCACATACCCATGATATTGCTACTTTTTGGCCCATCATGATCTTGCACATACCCTTATTATGAGATCTTTCAAGATTTTAGCCAAGGCATCTGCTCTTCTGAAGGACCATCTAATGTTAAGAGGGGATATCACCTCTCTTTTCTTTAGATATGTTGGTAATGGAGTGTATCTCTCTTCACATGTGTTCCAAGCTTTACCAATCAATTTCTTCCCTTGATCCATGAAATGATTATAACAGAGTCAAAGGCTTTCATCATATCTTTCTTTCATTTTCTCATCCAATAAAAGAGCTAAAATGGTTTTTTTTAAAGCTACAGGTCTACTATTGGGGGACCTCATTTGAAGACCCACATTTTTCTCTGCTTGGGAATATTCCCTATTGCTATCTTTCCAATGCATCTGATTCCACATGGTGGATAGCAAAGACCTCAGTTGCACTTCTCCAACAAAATGGTTAATGAAGAAATCAATATGTTTTTCTATTAAAAGATCATGTGAACAAAGTTCACAAAGCATATCTTGATCTTCAAGAGTTGATTCTACAAATATTTTAACAAATTCTTTATCACCAAGTTCATAAGGCTAATCATTTTAAACTCTTAGTAGTTTCCATCTTAACCATTGTTCATTTAAAAACATTGAATACAATCTTGATGGTCTTGTACAAGATAAAATAAATTATGCTATTTGACATGCATCCTACTTCCCTCTATAAGCTTTATTAAATGATTCTCTTAACAATACCATTTCCATAGCATTTTGTTTCCACAGCCCATAATAGTATTCTTTAAGATTTCTGGATAAACTGTGTGCATCTTTTTACATCAACGTTTCAGATCATACTCCATGATCCATCATCAGGATGAAAAGCAGAAAGAGAGAAGTGAAAGATGAGATAGCAGACTTGGATATAAAGGAGAGGGGTTAAGAGGGTTGAACCCTCTTAACCCCTCTCCTTTATATCCAAGTCTGCTATCTCATCTTTCACTTCTCTCTTTCTGCTTTTCATCCTGATGATGGATCATGGAGTATGATCTGAAACGTTGATGTAAAAAGATGCACACAGTTTATCTAGAAATCTTAAAGAATAATACCATTTCCATTTTCAACCTGTAATTCTCAATCTTTGCATTCCTTATGAAATAACACCGTTCCATCCATTTCATTAACAATGGAGGAATCTAAACTTGGAACCACTCAGTTACCATTGGTTCGGTCTGAACTTCTTTTGATTCCATCATTGGTTTATTTGTGCTTTCCTGCAAATCTTGTTCGAATTCCACAATCCTACTAAGAGAAGCATTCAATTATTATTTTTGTCTTTTATTTTCTTCTTCAAAAGCTATAAACATAGGCATAATTTTTTTTTTAACTTTAAATTTCTTTAACTAGATCAGCACTGTGTATCTTGTTTTCTTGATTACAATTCTGAATTTGTATTTGCAATTTAGTAATGAATGTATCTTTTTCTTGTATTTGCAGTTTCAAATCTTATATTTCCTTATCTGTTTTACTTATCACAGTAGTGTGTACTATTATTTCTTCTTGTTGCAATTCCATATGGGTATGTGTAGGATCATGATGGGCCAAAAAGTGGCGATATGATAGATATGTGTAGGGTATGTGGTTGACGTATTTTGTTTTACCCAAAATTTATGAAATAAAAAGGGGTTTTAAAGGAGATTCTCAACTTTGCACCAATATAAATTATGCTTTACTTTGAATTTAATAAATAATTATTATTCATTTTCTATTTGAATGATGACTAAAGTCTCGATTGATAAGTTGATTGAAAAACATCTATAGCTTTCAAATGGTATCACATTTTTTGAATCCAAAACATGCATCACATTCTATGCTTCTCATATTATAGGATTAAAAAAAAAAACTGAATTTCATGAAGTTTTGACCAAGTTAAGGTGGTCAGACATATGACTTTTTATATTTTTTAAAAGTTGTAATAAAAAATCATAATTAATTATTTACTTAGAAAAAAATTATAAAAAAATATCATCACATCGGGACATGAGTCCTCTACTTATATCTAAAATCTTATAAAATAATATTATCATTTTATTGTGGTTAGAGTGGTTAGACAGACACCTACTTCTTATTTTTTCCCGAAATTTAAGTACTCTTGCATTGAAATTTCAAATTTTCACCAAATAGATTTTTTATTTTTAAATAAACCTAGTAGTTTAGAAACTACATTTAATTTTCTACAGATTCTATTTTTACATATTTTTGAAATAATATTGATAACTTATTCAGATTTTTACATCACATTGTCTAACTCTGATTTTTCTAAATTTTTTGCCACTTAAGGGCCTGTTTTTTCCATGATGATCCTAAACATACCCATATATTCCTTATTTTTGTGCAACTGACTTCTCAGCTCATCAATTTCTAATCTTATCTTTTCCAACTTGACATTAGTACTTTCACTTTCAACCATCTCAACAACTCTATTTACAACAGGGGACAAATTTCCTAAAGCACTATCTTCAACCTCCATGGAAGGTGGAGATTGCACCTTTTCTACTTTCTAAATTTCCTGGTCAAGGGCTTCTTCTTCGAACACTAGGTGGGAATGTATTTCTTCAACAAAGGTTTCTTTTTCTGGGGATTGATGAATCTATTCACCTATTTCCAAGGGTTTTTTCTGCTTTTTGGATTTTGATCCACTTCCTATACTCTTCACTTGGGTTTCCGTAGTCTCAGAGGATAACCTTTTGCTTCTCCTCAAAGGAGGAGCATTCTGATAAGTAAGAGTTGTTCTTCTTTTCCTCTTCCTAAAGGGATTACTGTCTACATTTGGATATGTAATCTCAACATCTACAAACTAGTCTAGGGTTTTAAATTCCTCATTTATAGATTATGGCACTTCCTCACTAGGGGTTGTGGAAATTTGGGCTTCAGGAGCCTTAGAGGCCTCAAGGGAAGTTGCTCTGGAAGGTTAAGTGACTTGTTTAGAAGATTCCCTTGGTTCTAATTTTCTTTCAGGCATAGGCTTTTCAAACTTCCACAAAAATTTCTCCCACTTGCTCTCAAGTTTCTTATGAAAATGATATTTGAAAATTAACTAAATTAACCCGTGATGTTTTAATGGCCTTGACCTAGTCTTATATCTTTCTATTGAAGAATTAACAGAATCACTCAAAAAGTGAGGCAAATTAACCCTAAGGGCAAGGTTTTCTTTCCCATGCCATAAATGTATTAACATGCGAAATGCAAGTCCTACCACAGTAGAGACTTGTATTTGGGAGTTCTCCATCCTTCCCATCCATTCTCACATTTTTGATTTTTCATCTCCTTTTTGGAGAGGGGTTTCGTTCTCACTAGGTTTTCCTCTTTTCTCCAGTTGTGGGAGATTTCTTGCATCTTTTCATGTACATGGGTACCTAACATGGCCTCATAGCCGGGACCCGTCTTTTCATCATCTTGCATAATCATTGCATTTTCCTCCCTAAGTTGAACTTATGGGGGGGTGTTAGTGTAATTAATTATTTATTACACTAGCATAAGTTAACTTAGGTCATACATCATTTAGTCCTAGGTTGTATTTTAATAAATCATTTAATAAATAGGGTAATATTCCCTTCCATGTTTGTAGGGATAAGATTCCTTCTAGAAGATGAGTTTTCCTTCTAGAACTTATCTCAACATGTTGTTAGATCATGACACATGGCAACATTTCATGCATCTTAGGTTTTCTCTCATGCCTATATAATCAGGAATTTGTACATTTGTAATCATCCAATCTCATAATGTAGATCAATATAGTATCTCCATTGTGCATGCCTAGTTGCAACAATTTCTGTGTGGTTGATTATCTTTCTTGGCAAAGGTCCTCCATTGAAGACTACAGCTTCAGGGACCCTATGCATCCATAATCTCAACATGGTATTGGAGCATGTTGAATTCTAACAATTTGTCCTTCACTGGTGAAATATTTGATAATCCATACAACCGCAGTGCCCCAGGGTTCTAATATGGAAGTTCATTGAAACCCTTTATTTTGTCCTCTAGTACTAATGACTATCATGGGCTAAGGGT
Source organism: Sequoia sempervirens (assembly GCA_007258455.2). Classification (NCBI taxonomy): domain Eukaryota; kingdom Viridiplantae; phylum Streptophyta; class Pinopsida; order Cupressales; family Cupressaceae; genus Sequoia; species Sequoia sempervirens. Next base: position 356,354 of record VDFB02069318.1, read on the forward strand.
CCCCCTGTCTAAGGAATAATTCTGATAATTTTTTATATGTAATTTGAGTTGTTTCTGATATTTTAATGCCAAAATTATTCAACCCTAAGAGATGAGAGATGATTTTTGGACTCACCTTAAAGCGCTTTCCATGAAGTGTCACCTGACCATTGGAGTAATTCTCTACGAATGCATTCACCAAATTTTCATTGTATCCCTCAAACTTTCTGATGAAATCCAACCAACCCACTTCCTCAAACAAACTGGAAATGTTGCTTAACCCCAATAATTTTTTTGCAAAATTCGGCTTAGATTTCTTCTTTGTACCCCCCATTTTCTATCTCTTATCTATAACCCTACTAAAATTCAATAGTGCAAGAAACTTGTGCATAGTTATTTTTGAAAATATAATCAAACTATGATTATTTATTTATCTTTGCTTGGAGTTACTATGTAATGATGTCAATTTGTATAGAGGGCCACGAAAAGAGTGTCGTACTTAGCAGTTAATCTCTGAGTGGCTCAAGTTACTAAATTAGGAAAGGAAACTCGTGCCAATCAATTACACCTTATTAAAAAATAACTACTTAAAGAAAAAATTTGTACTTACTTACATTCTATGATTGCTTGAAGATCTCATCCCTTTACTGATTTGACAGGATGATGAAGTGGTATTGGCTGAGGTGACGGCTTAGTTATTATGACATGAGTGAGGAAGCTTGTGAATGACAGAGTCATTAATGAAGACAAGTTGTCATGGCGACTTTTATCTATAATGAAGACAAAATTTTAAAAAGAAAGAAGGCATATGTACCAATGTATGATAATCAAAGCATCGAAGAAAATTGAAATTTTATGGAAAGAGGTGGCGGAATGAAAAATGGATAAGTTCTAGAGCACACAAAGGAGTATGCACTCGAAACTAGCAAGTTTCGGAGCACACAGAAGGAATGCATTCAAAGAAAAGATGGATAAGTTCTGGAGAATTGTCGAAAGATGTAGCCAGAGCAACAACTGAACGAAGGTTCTGAAGCATTGTCAAAGAATGTAGCTGGAGCAGCAACCAAATGAAAGTTCTGGAGCATCGTTGAAAGATGCAGCCAGAGCAACAACCGAATGAAGGTTCTAGAGCATCGTCGGAAGATAGAGCTAGAAAGAAAAAAAGATGGCAAGAACGAATGAACTCGAACTTCAAGAGATTTATATCATTATATAGGAATGACCTTCTAACGTAGTGGGTTGAGGTGCAAGTTTTAGAGCGTCGGGTGTTTAAATCGTCAAGTTCCAGAGCACTAGGCATCTGGTCCAGCAAGTTTTGGAGCATTGTAGAAAGATGCTCCAGAAGTTTTTTATTCCTTCATGAGAAGTCCTGCAAAATAAAAACACATGTATTTAAGTCCGAAAATAACAATTAATGAAAAATGCTTTGAAAGTAAATTGGTACACATGTCTTTTTATTAGAACTTTTTATGATTTTTTTTTTTTTTTACTAAATAATTATTGGGTCAGATGGACTCTACCTTAGCAGAGTCAATGCATTGGATCTCTCCCTACATTTCTACCAATTTTGTAAATTATTCTTTGCTAACCGGCTTATGGTAGATACGTAGGTGATGACCATTAACTAAGAGAGTTTGTGAATCACCATCAACGGGTTTCAGCGGAACTTTTCCATTCAAGAAGACTTCAGAAATTTCATATGGCCCCAACCAATGAGTCCTAAATTTTCCTTTATGGTCTTTATATCTAGAATCGAATAGCGAGGCCCAGTCACCATTATGAAACTCTCTCTCTTTAATGTGTTTGTCATGCCAAACTTTTCATTGATGTTGAACCAGTTCAGTTTGATGGACAACATCTAAACGAAGCTCATCCAACTCACTTAACTGTAAAACTCATTCTATTTGAGCTCATTTCAGATCTAGACCCAACTCTATAGTTGTACGTAGGGTTTGGAGTTCAAACTCAATGGGGAGAAGAGGTTTCTTCCCAAAAACAAGCTCATAGGGGCTGAATCCAGTTGTGGATTTCCATATTGTGTTGTACACCCAGATGACTTCAGGAAATTTCCTGGCCCAATCTCTTCTTCCTAAAGAGACTGTTTTTAACAATATGTTTTCCAATTCTCTATTAGTCACCTCTACTTGACCATTTTATTGAGGGTGATAAGGGGATGACTTCTTATGACTCACTTGAAAATGGTTCGTAAATTCCAGGAGAACTTTGGACATGAATTAGGGTCCCTGATCTATAACGATGGTTTAGGGGGCTCCAAATCTAAGAAATATTTTATTATAGAGAAATTCAATGACTTGCTCTTCTCTAGCAACTCATAATGCTTGATCTTCTGCCCATTTTTTTAGATAATCAGTGCAAACTAATATGTATTATTTCCCTTGAGAGGAAGAATCTATGGGGCCGATAAAATCTAACCCCCATTTTTTGAATGGTTCAAGGGCTACCTGAGGCTGCAAAGGAATTTTTGCAGAAGCAATTGGTCTTCCCACCCTTTGACATTCATCAGAATGACAAACATAGTTTTTAACGTCTTTATGCATTGAAGGCCTATAATATCTAGTGCCTAAAATTTTAAGAGAAGTTCTTTTTGCAGAGTAATGACCCCCAAAAGGATCATTGTGACAAGCCCTTAGGATACTATAAGTTTCATCGGCCCTGACACATCTTCTCAAAACCATATCAGGTCCACAACATAATAAAATCCCATTAATCCATCCATTTAAATGGTGCACTCTCTCGAATAAGTCACTTCCTTTGTTTTGATGTAAACCCAGGGGGTACTTTAGAGGCGGCTAAATAGTTGGCAATATCAATGAAACCAAGGGGTCTTTGTAGAGATGGAAAACAGATTTTCATCTGGAAACTCATCTTGCACAGGTACATGACCACCATTTTCTTGTTTGATTCGAGTAAAAAAGTCTACCACCTCATTAAATCTCCCTAGCTTGCCAAGTATTGTTACATTGAGCTCCTGAAGGAGTAGTAACCATCTCATTATTCAACCATTAACTACAAGTTTATTCATTAAATATTTTACAACTGAGTGATATGTATAGACTGTAACTTTATATCCTGTAATATAATGGCAAAACTTTTTAATGGCATGAACCACAACCAAGAATTCTTTTTCTGTAGTTGTGTAGTTCCTTTCAGCAGATATCAAGTTTTTACTAATGAAATATATGGCATATTTACCCTCATCCTCATCTTCTTGCCCCAATACTGCACCAATTGTGTCATCCTAAGCATCGACATTGTAACTAAGGATTTATTTTGAGGATTAGAGTGTGAGATAAACTAACACATAAAGCATGTAATCCAAAGATCGTATCAAGAACAATGAAAACAAGTATAATTATACCTTTGATTCGCATGAGTTTCCATGATTCACCTTGATAGTACCTTCTTGCTTGTTGGTTGACGTGTTGCCCTCAGATTCGTCATGTGAGCAATCTGCAAATATATGTCTATGTCCTACACCAAGCTTTGAAGGATTTGCACAAATGCCTAATGCCTATGTCTATGACAAAAATAACTCTAAAATGCCAAATTAATCTAAGTATTAATATGCCAAAATATTGTAATCTATGTGTGTCAGAGCATAAGTATATCATGTGCCTATGTATTGTGTGTTCAAAAAATGAGAGGAAAATGACATTTTATAGAAAATGTCATTTTGAATGGATGGATGAGATGAGAGATTGAGAAAATGCCCTAGAATCCATGGTTAAGATTCGAAATGGCAACTCTCAATTAGGGTTAGGGCAAAATTCCCAAATGTGTGAATAAGATTTAATTAAATAAATTAAATCAAGGATAAATGTGACAGTTGAGATGAAATTAGCAAAAATCAGAAGATAAGAAGATGGGATTTTAGAAAATCAGTAATTTTAGAAATTACTTGATTTGTAGAAGAATATTTCCATTTTGAATTAAATTAATTCAAAATATGGATTTTGTGAGATGAGTAATTGATTTTTGAAATTAATTACTAAAAGAAGAATCAATTAACTATGTGAGACATTTTTAAATAAATTATTTTATTTAAAAATAAAGAAGTGTCACATACAACAATTAAATAATTAAAATAATTATTTAATTTAGAAGAAGTGGTTAATTAATTAAATAAATTAGCAAATCTATTTAATTAACAGAGAGGATTTAGGGATTAGTGACATATTGAATAAATATATTAAAATATATTTATTTGATAATCAGGAGGACATTAATGACAAAGATTAATCAAATAAAATGAGAACTTTATTTAATTATGAGTTGACTTTATCATTTAATAATTAGGAAGAATAGAAGACCCTGAATTAATTAAATAATTGTGAATTATTTAATTAATAGTTGAAGATGGGTTAGGAACATAATTAAAGTGTCATAATTATGCTAGGACGAAAAGTGGTAAAAATGAAGAGGCCTAGGTCATTTTTAGGTGTCTACATTTTGCCCCTCTTTGTCATAATGTAGCATGTCGCATTGTGACAAAGATATGCCCCCTCGAGAGGACGTATGTGTTCCAAGAACATGGGTGTGCTCTCAAAATTAATGAGAAGACTAGAATATGAAGAGACAAAGAAATGTTAGTGCAAAAGATATGGATGATGATATGGATGCAATGCCTATATGAGATGGGTGAGAGAAGATGACAAAACAAAAGAAGATGCATGTTAGTTCCTAGACCAAATCCTTCAAAACTTGCAGTAGGACTTTAATATTTATTGTTCTTAATCATCATTGGGTGGTAAAATGACACAAATGGACAACAAACACCATGATATGATGTAGAACAAGGTGTGCAAGGTCATTCACTTGAAAAACAGACAGTCACAGACAAGGAATGTCCTAACTCATACTAAGGGTGAAGTTGCCCCAGTCTTTTTCTCAAGACAATCCACAAACAACAGTCAAAGAAAATAAAATAGGCCAGGAGATGTCATCGCACCTCTAAATCCCTCATGGGACATCCTCGAGGTAGCTAGTAACATGACCACAAAGAAAAGACAGTAAAAAGATAAGATAAAATAGCCAAGATAGTCAAAAGATAAGACAAGATAGACCAGAAAGATTAACAACCATTTTATTTTGCTTGCCAATGTTTGTTTTCCAAAGATTGATTTCCTGTCGATTTGACAGTTTTGACAGTTTAAGAGCTTTGCCAATTTGACGATGTTGATGGTTTGACAGGGCCTATTGTTAGGAATGACACATCTTGAAAAGGGCAAAGGACATTTTGACGAGGTCCAAATCCGAGGACACATCTTGAAGAGGACCAAGGAGTGACGAGACTGACATTGTTTTGACTAATATGTTTTGGCAAGTTAACTGATGTTGACTGTATGATTGATTGGACTGTATTGTCTGATTTTGATCACTTTTGACATTGACGTTTCAAATGATTGTCTTGTGTTTGAGTTTGACTATGTTTGACTTATTTGACTGATGTGACGATTGTGACAAATTCCATGATTTTATTTGGACCAACCTAAAAGGACTGACCCAATGTCTTGGGGACTCATCGAGTAATGGCCTTGCCTACATAGAAAATGCATAGAGACGACGTAGTTTGACAATGAAATGGACTGATTGACATGACTGACTTTGACTCCATTTTTAATATTTTGACATTGATTTGGATGTTTTTGTGTTTTTCTTCAAGACTTTTTATGATTTTTAGGTCTTTCTTCAGGACATTTTATGATGTTTTTGGTCTTTCTTCAGGACATTTTATGATGTTTTTGTCTTTCTTCAGGACATTTTATGATGTTTTTGGTCTTTTTTCAGGACATTTTATGATGTTTTTGTCTTTTTGTCATTTTATGATTTTTTTGGATTTTGATGTTTAAGAGGATCATGACAAATGCATATGATTGATGCCTACACATGAGAATCCAAGGACAAACATGATTGTGCCCCTAGTCAAGCTGAATACCAATTGACAGGTGATGACAACGTTGTTTGACGTGGGAAGGACGCATCTCAAAACAATGTGAGGACGATGACGATAATGTGACCAAAGTATCGCAGTCTATAGCCAGGACAGGAACGCAGTCAAGTAAAATTTTGGATAATGTGCTTGTATGGATTATAATCATTGCATTTGGAATGAATTGGTTATGACTAGATGGGATGATGATTATCCTTAGACCGTTTGACAAGGGAAAGCCAAGATAGGTGACATGCATGAAAGGATAGGGGGTGGCCTTGGTAAAAGATGGGAAACATGAGACTAATGGAATTGTCATATGATTTTCAAGGACTATGTCATATAAGGACAATAAGATGATGACAGTCAATGACATGATGTTTCGTGAATCGTGTATGACCAAATGATAGACATGTCAAGAGTTTTCCCAAAGCATGATTTATGTGTGCCAGTTTTATGTCAAGAACCGAGGTAAGTGGGAAGAATGGAAATGATAGGGCTTAGATGGATGTCAATGTCATGAGGAAGGCATGGGAAATGAGATGACGTGCCCCCAAGTGTAAGAGTCCACATAGACGATTTATTTTACACATGACGCCTGTTTGCCAGGTTTTCATCATGGTACTTATCCATGGCGCTGTTGCCAGGTTTTCACCATTGGATGAAAATTTTCTCTTTACTATTTTCTTGACTTTTTGATTTTTTTGGTGTCACCAGGACGCCTGTTTGCCAGGTTTTCATCAAGGTGACAATTTTTTTTATCATTTTTCAATTTTTTTTATTTTTTTGTATTTCTGATTTTGCAAATAGTCTGGATGCTTTAGATGACCACTGACTGTTTTGAATCCACTTACGATGCCGATGTAGAGACTGGTGCCATGATATGCCAATAATTTCCTGTCTGAAGTAGTTGTTTTTTCAGGATCGTAGCGCTTGTATATAACTGATCGATGTCATTGTGGTCCTTTCTGATACTAGAGTTGGCCTTATCAGAATACACACATCTCGATAGAGTGCCATGAGAGTCCTTGCAGTAAAGAGTTTCTGCCAAGATGTGACAGATTTGTGATGTGGGATCATTGGACTTTAGACGAGATGTAGGGTTATGACGAATGATGGTAGACGTGGAAATATTGTTTGGACGTTTGGATGAATGACTTTATTTTCCAAACTTGGGATGGTGGATGACAGATTTTGGAGGGATGGTGTTTGGAACCAACACTTTTAAATGCCTTATTTGATGACCATTTTGAAGGAGGTGGACATGTGTTATATGTGGGAGTCCTCTTGTCTTGTGGATCCACATTGTGATTGACTTTTATATTTGACTTGGTGTCTTTGTTTGATCCATCTTTCTTTGGGATCCATTTTAATTTCATTTGTCCACTTGTCCTTTTGTTTGATTCAATGGCCTTTGAAATTTGATTTTGATCTTTTGACTTGTAAGAGTTTTGTTTTTGTTGGTTCCAAAGGAAAGGTTTATTTATGATAGAATGATGGTTTAAGGTGTGGGTGGAGGGGGTGTTGGCAGCAATCTTATGACAAGGATTTCTCATGGACTCCATTTTGACGTTTGTATCTGACAAAGTTTCCCCCAATATCAAGGAGGTACCACTGAAATCGTTTGATTTGCTGTCTGAGGAATAGCCAAGACCTTGATGTCTGTAATTTGCCTGAAGCTGTATTGGTTCTAGAATGCCTTGCTCATGTATGCCTAGTCATCTGCCTTGATATTGCATGCTTTGATAGATTTTGTTTGCGATGGGGTATTTGTTGTTTTGAAAGCAAGATGCTAACCCATCATTAGGTATGTGGATACTGTCACTTGTAAAATTTTCATCTGCAAGAAAGCCTGCTTTGAAAAAGATAGATGACCCTAATTGATAAAGTGTCTTAGCTTCATTGTCTTGGTGGACATATTCCTGATTGATATCTTTGGTCTGATCTTGTGACATGTCAAATTCAGATGATTTTGTTGGTGCTTCCAAGGTAATGTTGAAGCCATCATTATGTTTAGTGTCATAGAGTCCGATGATTTTAGCTATAACTTGATCATATGCAAGCCTGTCCCTAGTGGAAGATTCTTGTTCTGGAGGAATATTGTCTATGTGTCCCATGGAGGCAAGTGTCTCATTGTGAGAAGTGTCAATAGTTGAGGCCTTAGAAGGTGAGAAAGTGTTTGATCATGAATGGCGTAAAGCTCAAGGAGTGGATCGTTTTGGACTTCTTGGTCAATGGTAGGGTCTTGGTCGAAGATGGGGTTGTCATGGATTTGGACTTCTTGGTCAATGATGGGTGTAGTTTGGATGTCATGATTGTCTTGAAGGACTTCATGGATGGACTAAAAGATAGGGTCATGGGATGGATTACCTTGTTCTTGACATGAGGGTGACATAAGGTTATGCTTTGGGCTTTTTTTTTGACATGTATCCTCAAGTGTAGATGATGGGATGTGACTTTGGACTATGATAGAATTTTCATGACTAGATGTGGCTTGTGAGGGGATGACTTGAAAAGGATTAACGAATGACAGACTAGGATAGGACGTGGTGACTTGGACGGGAGTAGTATGTGAAGGACTAGGATATGACATGGGGACTTTGATTGGACTAGCATGTGAGGACAAGGATAGGACATGGAGTCTTGGACTGGATTAGTGTAAGGTTGACTAAAATAGGACGTGGAGACTTGGACTGGATCGATATCGTATGATGTGGGGACTTGACATGAGTTGTTAGATGGTTGATAAGGCATGTAGACTTGGAAGGGATTGATAGGTGAAGGGTTAGAATATGACATGGAGGTTTGGAATGGACTAGTTGATAGTTGGCTTCCCTTGTCAAGGTTAGGATAAAGGTGATAAGTGTACGTTTGTTGTGGACTAATGTCATGGATGGTGTTAAGTTGCTTTTGGTAGTGAGGGTAGATGGATGGAGGACTTGGACTGATTGGTTGTTGGTACAAAGGGAATTGATTTTCGGCTTGGATAAATTCTCTCCTAAAGTCAAAGGCTTCTTGGTATCGACCTCTATAGAGTAATTCATATTCAACTTTACTAGCAAGCCTAACAACATTTTGTTGAAGGGAAGCCAAGGTGGTGGATGCCATGATGTTGTGAGATGATAATGTTTTTTAGATTTGACAAGTTTGGACCCAAATTGTTGATGTTCAGTTTGTTGAAGTTTGTCTGAAAACAGTTGGCAAACACATAGAAACTAAAACATTGAGTGTATGTTCAAGGATCAAACATGACCCTTTTTTTGTTTTCACTGGTATTTGAACAAAAAGACACCTCAAGCAGACTCACTCTTAATAGTCAAAAGGTCATCATAGCAATCACAACCCACATCTTAAAATCGCGTCGACTCACACAGCCATGTCACCCCCTAGAGGGCGCCAGTTTTTTTGTCTTTTCTAGGAGGTGACGAAAGTGGATATCGAATCCCCTAAGAAAACAATCCTTGGAGATTATATGGTGAGTGTCTTGGGGGCAGATTCTTCCCTCCCCTTGCACTGTGATTGAAATAATGTCTAGATACTGACACAGCTGGCTTTCTACACTATGGTTCATAGTCAAAGTTTTCGTTCGGCGTGACAATAGATAAACTCCCTCAAGAGACCTCCCAATCTTTAGAACAAAGATTTTGGGGATGGTTATCTTGCTCATTGCCGTTGAATATGGGTTTCCCCAAAATTCACTTTTGATTATAGTGGGTTGGAAAACTTGGCTTTGGTTGTTCCCACTTAGGTTATTCCCGTAGGGTGAGTATTTTTTCCCACTACGGCAGGCCTTCTAAAGGATTTAATAAACCATAAATTGCATAAAGATAAAATAGGTAAGTCTGGTTTTTTGATCACCCGGTAAAGGGGAGAGCATATACCTATTACCCAACAAACACAACAAACAAAAGTTCAGTTTTAAACCCAAATGACGATTATCTACACTAAGTGAAGATGTTGCTTCACGACAAACAAGGGATTCATTTTAACCAACATAAAATAAAGTTTGGTGTCTACCTTAGGATTGATAAATTCTAGATTAAAGTGTCCATCCTAGGATTGGTTCATTTTAATCCCCATACATGAATCAAACTACTGGCCACGGTCGCGTCAGATCCAGATAACAATTTAATAAAGGAAATAACCAGTCATTTGCGGTCGCGTAGGCTTGCAGTTGTGTTGTTTCATACTCCTGCACCTTCAAAACAAAATATGAGACTGTATGAGAACCTGCAAAATCATGTTAGGAGTTCAAAGTTTTTCCTTTGACCCACGAAAAGTAACCGCCAAATGCTGTAAACAAAGATTAGTAAAAAAAATAAAAAATAAAAACTTAAATGAAAACAACAAACTTAAAATAGTGATAAATTCTTCAAAACTTAACAAAATTTTAAGTGGTAGATATCCATGGAAAGCTGAAAATCAAACCTTCAAAACCTAGAAAGTATTTTCCACAATTCTGCACAAAAAAAACGTTATAGACAAAAGGAAACATGGGTTTTAAAAGCTAAATTAAAAAAAAACAGCGATCACTAAAATAGCCATAACTTTCTCAAATCTTAACAAAATTTGAAACCGTTTAAAGTTCTGGAAAGCTGAGACTGAGATCTACAAAACCCTAAAAACGTTTTAAAATATTTTATTTCCCTATTTTTTTGTACTCAAATGAAGGTGACGGGATTTCGTATGACTTCTTGGCTGTAACCTGCAAAACAGTGAAAACAAACAAGAACACACAAATTTCTCTACAAAATGTCGGGTTCACCAATGTAACTAAGGATTTATTTTGAGGATTAGAGTGTGAGATAAACTAACACATAAAGCATGCAATCCAAAGATCATATCAAGAACAATGAAAACAAGTACAATTATACCTTTGATTTGCATGAGTTTCCATGATTCACCTTGATAGTACCTTCTTGCTTGTTGGTTGACATGTTGCCCTCAGATTCGTCATGTGAGCAATCTGCAAATATATGTCTATGTCCTACACCAAGCTTTGAAGGATTTGCACAAATGCCTAATGCCTATGTCTATGACAAAAATAACTCTAAAATGCCAAATTAATCTAAGTATTAATATGCCAGAATATTGTAATCTATGTGTGTCAGAGCATAAGTATCTCATGTGCCTGTGTATTGTGTGTTCGAAAAATAAGAGGAAAATGACATTTTATAGAAAATGTCATTTTGAATGGATGGATGAGATGAGAGATTGAGAAAATGCCCTAGAATCCATGGTTAAGATTCGAAATGACAACTCTCAATTAGGGTTAGGGCAAAATTCCCAAATGTGTGAATAAGATTTAATTAAATAAATTAAATCAAGGATAAATGTGATAGTTGAGATGAAATTAGCAAAAATTAGAAGATAAGAAGATGAGATTTTAGAAAATTAGTAATTTTAGAAATTACTTGATTTGTAGAAGAATATTTCCATTTTGAATTAAATTAATTCAAAATATGGATTTTGTGAGATAAGGAGTAATTGATTTTTGAAATTAATTACTAAAAGAAGAATCAGTTAACTATGTGAGACATTTTTAAATAAATTATTTTATTTAAAAATAAAGAAGTGTCACATACAACAATTAAATAATTAAAATAATTATTTAATTTAGAAGAAGTGGTTAATTAATTAAATAAATTAGCAAATATATTTAATTAACAGAGAGGATTTAGGGATTAGTGACATATTGAATAAATATATTAAAATACATTTATTTGATAATCAGGAGGACATTAATGACAAAGATTAATCAAATAAAATGAGAACTTTATTTAATTATGAGTTGACTTTAGATAATTAGTGACGCATTAAATAAATATGATTTATTTATTTAATAATTAGGAAGAATAGAAGACCCTGAATTAATTAAATAATTGTGAATTATTTAATTAATAGTTGAAGATGGGTTAGGAACATAATTAAAGTGTCATAATTATGCTAGGACGAAAAAGTGGTTAAAATGAAGCTTGCAGGCCTAGGTCATTTTTAGGTGTCTACAGGCATAAATGTGAAAGGGAAGACTCCAATTTGGCCCACGCAATATGGGAGCAGGGACAAACTTCTCCTTTATCATTTTGAATGATTGTTGACACTCAGATTTCCAATTAAACTCCACATATTTTTAGAGAAGAGAAAACATAGGGGTCACAATCTTACTGAAGCTTTCTATGAACCTTCTATAGTATCTAGTATGCCCAAGAAAACTTTGAACATCTGTTTGCGTTTGAGGAATGGTCAGTTGTTGAATGACTTCTATTTTCTTGGGATCAATGTTTATTCCTTCAGAGGAAATATGATGACCTAATACTATTCCTTGTTCCACCATTATTAAACACTTTTCATGGCTAAGGGATAGTTGGTTATCCTCGCAAACTTCTAAAACCCTGTCTAGGTTTTGAAGGGCTTCATCATAGGTTGACCCATAGACCGTGAAATCATCCATATAGACCTCTACATAGTCATTGACAAGAGCAACAAATATAGCCAAAATAGCTCTCTAGAAAGTCGCAGGAGAGTTACAAAGTCCAACGGGAAGAACTCGGTATGCAAATGTGCCCCATGGACAAGTAAACGTTCTATTATCTTGGTCTTCTGGTGCTACCTAAATTTGGTTGTAACCACTAAATCCATCTAAAAAGGAGAAATATTTCCTCCTAGCCAAGTTGTCCAAAACTTGGTCAACAAATGGTAAGGGGAAATAATCTCGAAAAGTGGCTTTATTGAGTTCTCTATAATCTACATAATTTTTTTGTTTCCCATTTTTCTTTGGTACAACAACCATAGATGACACCCACTTACTATCGGAGATAGGATAAATAAATCATGCACAGAGGAGTTTCTCAGTTTCAATTTCAATTTTGACAAGATCTCTTAACGTAGGATTGAGTCTCCTCTATGGATGACATATAGGTCTTATGTTAGGATCAGTGTAAATGTGATGTGTACAAACACTTGGGTGAATTCCCCTCATGTCTGTATAGTCCCAAGAAAAAGCTTTAGACCTTTTTACCAACACATTAAATAATTTATCCTCTTGTATTTTTGTCAGCCAACTATTGACATTCAAGGTTTTTCCCGACAATAGCATAATTGATTTTATTCTTGTATGGGCCAAAGTGACAGTATATATCAGTCATAACAAGGTGTTGAGAGGACAACTATGAGGTATAAGTCGGTGAAATCTTGTAATATCCTCAAAGAAATCTCTCGTTCTGGGAATCATATTGGCCAAAGGATAAGGCATTCTCATGGTAGCATAATTCTATTCCATCCCACTTATATCAATTGGTTGTCCCAAAATTTCTAGCGCATCCACTATTTCCTCCTCACTCGAGCCTATAGCAAGATGTGCAACTTCGTTTACTAACTCATTCTCTAATTCCTCTCCATGTTGTTTAATCACTACCATGGCTAACAAGGCCAAACTATCTTGACCATTAGATTCTTCTAGTTCATCAACCTAGACTCTATTATGTTCGTTGGGTTTAGCAGGAGGATATAAGAATAAACGTTTACTATCTGGACCATGTGAAATGGTCATTCCTCCTTCTCGGTAATCAATTTTAGCTGCGACAGTAGCCAACCATGGTCTTCCAAGAATTATTGGATAGCTATCTTTGGGCGTAAGGGATTGGATTATCTAGAAGTCAACTAGATATTCCCATCCATCAACTTTGACAAGAACGTTTTTAATAATTCCCTTTGGAATGGCTATAGATTGATTTTCCATCTGTAAGATTGTAGTTATGGGACATAAATCAATAAGACTTAATTTTTCCATCACATCCATAGTCATCACGTTAATAGTTGCTCCAAAATCCACTAATGCATTAGGTATTGCTACCTCATTAATTGTAACAGTTATCAGTGGACTCCCAAGATCATCATATTTTGGAGCGACAGTCTTTCCAGACAAAAAGTCAACTAAATAGCCATCAATGTGCACAATATTTATTTTCTTTGGTTTCCTTCCTAGAGTTTTAATGCATAGTTGTTTGATCAGCTGATTCAACTCAAGAATTTCCTTTATTTCTTGTAGCAAAGGAGCCTCTATTTGCAGTTGTTTGATTTCCTGAATTAATACAGTTTCAGAGGTCAAAGACATTTTCAAAGTTGTCGATCTTAGACGCTCCGGAAAGGGTGCTTGAGTTTTCTCTTTTGGAGGGGTATCCTTTCTAAGTTCAGTCGGAGACTGACCTTCTTCCTCCCAAGGTAAGTCAGCAACTCCTGTTGCTGAAGGAGGTACAATATTATTTGTGGGAGTGGTGTGGTTGGGTGGAGTATCCTTCTCAAGATTTTTAGGAATAGGTTCATCCACAATTTCTTTGATGGTGGGCGATTGAAGTGTTCTACCAGAGTGTAACAAAACATTTCCACAATGAATTGCATTAAGTCCGGTGACATTATCTTGTTCAATAGTATATACTAAAGTATTTTATCGATTGTTCTTAGGATTGGGAAGTGGTTGCACTGGGAGCTGAGGTTGATTTATCTACTCATTTTGAGGAGGATTATGAAGTGGTGGTAGTAGATCTGTTGTTGATTCCTTTGAGGACTAGTATAAAATTGATTATTTTCTTGATTCCATTGGGGAGCGGTATGTTGTTGGTACCATTCTGGTTGAGATTGGTTTGGCCACTGCTGGGTTCCCCATGATTGATTTTCCCATTCAGGGCGTCCCCAATAAGGAGTTCCCCAATAAGGTTGTGGAGGTGGGGGCCGATTTCAAGATGGATTCTATTGATTACTAACCCAGTTGTTTTGTAGCCTCCATGTAGGATTGGAATTCTGCCCATAAAAGAAGTTACCTCCTTGGTGTTGGTTTAGCACATTTATTTCTTCTTCAGCCTAAGCAGTTTTTTTCTTAGTATTCTTAAGATTAGTAAGAAGCTCACACTGGTTGGTAGGATGGTTTTTCTCATAGAGTTGACAAACATTGACCTTGTCTAAAGGACACTCACATAAAAGATGTTTGTTTCGACACCTAGGACAATATATTGACAAAGTCTTAGGGTTACGTGTCTTTGCTTGTATGTCATCCAACATAGTGTTCAATTGAAAAAGTATGTCTGTTTTGAGATTTACTATTTCTTCTCGGAGCTTGCCTATTTCATTATTCCCTCTAAAAAGATTAGTTTTACAGATTCCTCCTTGAGTACGTGAGAAATTTTGACACAAATCACATATGTCTTCAAGGGCTAACTGAGACACATCACCTTTTCCCATCATATCAAGACATCTTCTTGTGTCCTCATTGAGTCCCTTAAGAAATATAGTCTTGAGAATCTCAACACTAATAGTCGTTTCTCCACATTGTTTAGATAAGAAAAGAAACCTATCTAGATAGTCCTCTAGACTCTCATCCTCGTTTTTCCTAGGTTTAAACAACTCCTCCTTACGATCACTCACCCTACAATAACTTTGATATTTTTGCAAGAAAAAATTCTCCATTTCCTCCCAAGATGTAATACTCCCAACACCTAGTCCCATAAACCAACGCATGGCCAAATCCTTCAAGGTAGAAGGAAACAAATTTTGTTTCTGGTTATCATTTTTATAGTCATAGGTTTGACAAAGGACCTTAAATTCAAAAAGAAATTGGTTTGGGTCTTCCAAGGACAAGCCCCAGAAGGTTGGAACGAAAGCTAGAGAAATGTTTTTCATCGTAGTATCATCATCTCCATCTAGAGTAATAGGATAAGTGAATGTTCGAGATGGTGGAGGATCATTGTTATTACAGTTGGCATCATTATGATTAGCTTCAGCCCTATGATCTTCCATGATATTTAGATGAATATGTTTGTCAAGGACAATTTCCTCGACAACAGGTTGTGCTACTGGATGATCTTCAGGAAAATAGTGTAAAGCCTCTGGTGGGTTAGGATCAAGTAGTTCATCAACAGAGTGGTCATCTGAGCCTTGGGCCTCCCTATGTATGATTAGAACGCATTTTGGGAGGGCTTTGGTATAAATCGTCTATGAGGGCCTCTTTTCCTGACCATGTAGAAAAGGAAGCCAAAGATGGCATTTTGGCCTAAAAAGAGGTATTTGAGGAATCTTCTATTAACACTCAAGAAAGGAAGCTCAAATCCCCGACAACAGCACAAAAAAGTGATAGGTTGTTGTTAAGTCCAATTACTTTAGAAGATAAAATTCAATATGTCGACCGAGTAGTTTTCAAGGAAATTTGCAATAGAAGAAGACTTGACTATCTCCCTTAAATTTTCTAACTTTTTTAGAGTAGTTAATGTTAATTCTAATATAAGGTCGTCTAACTATTAAGCTATAAAGCATTTTATCCTAAAGAAAACTAGAAATATTTAAACTAAAAAGCATAGGAAAACTAACTTAGAAAGCATGATAACTAAATTAGAAAGTACAAAAATGATTAAATTAAAGAGCTGGTAAATTACAGAAGTAGAAAAACTTGTAAACATTCCATGAAACATCTTTTTTAACAGTAAAGATTCTAATAGTTAACAACAAGAAACTACGGAAGTGAAAGACAAAGTGCTTTGGAACTTTAGACACCACAATGATAAACCCAATAATTCCCTATAGAATGATTGTTCATGTAGTAAAAGTAACATAAAGAAAAGTACTTATCTATTTAAGCTATCTTCCCTCGAGTGGCCAACTCACGGGCTATTACGTTTGTTCTCAGATCACATACACAACTGATTCATAAGCTCTTTCATTAAGCATAATTTTCATCCATAACTCACAACTTAGAAGTTTTTACATAATAATCTCTTTATTCATAAACTCAGAAAACAAGTTGATAGCATAACATTACTATTTCGCGCGTTATATTTTGCTTCTAGAGATTACATCTTTTATAGAAAACTTCTAACTAAATCCTATATTTCAGATGGTACAGATAACCATTGAAAAAATCTATAGTGTATTTACAAACAACTTTTATGTCTTTAAAATCCATTACATAAGTATTAAAGAGGCTCAAGTGGATCCATGAAGTTTTTGGCTTAAAAACATAATAGAAATTGAGACTTAAAAGCAACTATATCTTCGGTCCATCATCCTAAAGTTCTGGAGCATGTTTCTAGCACACACCTTCAACCTGTTCTAGAGCACATGCTAGCTGAATGCTTCTAACTGCAACTCGATGACTGATTATTATCCTACAAAATACTTAAAAAAACCCATTAAATCTATATTGGCAAAATACTTCAATAAATCATAAGAAATAAAGTTTTTACAATTTCTCCTTAAAAGACAAGCAATTATTCCTCCTAAATTTTAATTAATTGGAAAAGGATAGGGATTTTGCATATATGGAATAGGCTTTTATTATGTTATTATGATGAGGTTATTTTTACCTCATCAAAGACAAAGGTGGCTTGGGAAATGAATCATGTGAAAGCTCAAAGGACTATCAAAAGACTAAAGGCAAAGGGAAGCAAAAAGGAAATTCAAGAAACTTTGCAAGGAAACCGCTTGTGAGACAACATAATGTACAAAGATATCCCTCTTTCAATGGTATATATTTTTCATGCAACAAATTTGGTCACAAGGAAACAAAATGCAAGAGTAAGATGAATCAGTTTTTTGGCTCCTTCTCTAGACAATATTTTCATGTAAGAAGTTTGGACATAAAGCCATTGAATGCAGATCTTAGGTGAGAATGATCATTCAAGTGATGATGAATAGATTTAATGGAGGAATAATGAATCAATTATTTAATGGCTACTGCTATACCTGTAACAAATTTGGACACAAAGAAAATCAATGTAGATCAAGGATCAAAAAAGTGTTGTCTGCTATAATTGTAACAAACTCAGACATATCTCAAAAGTTTGCAGAAGTAAGAAGGGAAAGCAGTTTACTCCGGTAGAGCAGAATGAATTGATAAAGAAAATTGACAAAGAAGAAGTGAAGAAAGATATGGATAAGATATGGAGGAAAAAAGAAGAAGAGACAAAGACAACAGATGTTTCTATGCCCTCATCTGGTATGGACAATTCCTCTAGGAATTAGACCTAGCATGGTCTTAGGGGGAGCATTGATAGAAAATTGCACAAACCCCCTGGATAAATGGCATGTCAGATGTTGGCACGAGGATATATTGTAAAGAATGAATAGGTAGAGGTTTTGGAAATGAAACCAGAAGAAAGCATGATGGCATGTTCTTTTGCAGATCGATTTAGGGTTTATAGTTCTAAGAAAGAAGGGTTTAATCAGCTTTTGAAGTCTACCGCATTTAATGTGAATTAGGGAAAACTAATGATGTAAAAAGAAAAAATTGTAAATCTCTTTGATCACTTGTGCACTTGAAGAGTTTGAAAGGCATCTTGGAGTGATCTTGAAGCGATTTGAAGGTTCGAGGAATTATTACGGAAAATCAAGAATTATTTCTTTGTTTACAAAGGGAAAGAAGGGAAAAGGAAGAAGTTTCGATTGAACGATAACAAATTTAGGAGAGATAAGCTTGAAAATGGATATAGGATCATGTGGAAACATTCCACTGAAGTTGAAAGGTGTTGAATTGGAAGAATTTGATCATAGGAAAATGAAGGAAATGGAACTGGGGCTGAAGACGAATGAATTACAGAGCTTAAAAAACCTAGGTATGGATTTATAGGGATAATTTCCCTAGTTTGCAGATAAAAAATTCATCTTGTTCTTGTTAAGTCAATTCAAGAACAAAAGTATTATGTTGGAAAAACCCTACCTAATCACGAAGGAATCTATCAAAGCAATTACTGGTTTACACAGTGTTGGGGACCTCCCTGGGAAGAAAACTGTGAAATACAAAGATGTGGAGGAATTTACTAGCATTGAAAAAGACCCTCAAGCTCTATTGATAAACTCTCTTGTAGATTCCATTGTAAGGTATGTTGCGTATGACATTTCCTATAAAATCTATTTTAGAAATCATGAAGGTTCAAATTTGGCTATTGTTGTATATCTTGCACACATGATGGTTAAGAAAAACAGGCAGTTTGATTTGTGTAGCCTATTATTGGAAAACCTAACTAAGAATTCCCGAATGTCATTGGTTGAGGGCTATCCTTTTCAATTTGGATCCTTTCTTATATGTTTGACATTTTAATTTTTGAGCTTTCTACTGGGAAGGGAGAATGTTGAATGAGAATCTGATATTCTTGTTGGAAAAAAAAATTATAGATATATTTGGAATCGTTGGTGGATAATGTACGTGTTTGAAAAATCTATTTCACATCCCTGAAGACTAATTTGTGCTTCGGTATGTCAGTACCTAGTCAGTTTGAAGTGGGTTCATCCTCTGGTAAGAAAGAGTTGGAAGTTATCATTGGCGAGTCGCCTCCAAAATCTAAAAGAAGGAAAACTTTTGTAACAAATGTCTCAGAAGAAAAGAAGAATGAAGGAGAATTTTTGTATAGATCTAACTCATCTGATCCAGAGGATTTACAGATGATGCTAAACAAGGGTGAAATGAAGAAGATTGGTGAAATGTGGAATGCATGCTCTCTGATTGAGAGGATTAAAATTTATTATGTACTAGTTGATTGTTTTCTCAATAGAGGTATCTCAGTTTCATATGTGTTTGATTCTTTTCTAGATGATCTAGTAATTTTCTAGATTATTGAAGAGAGAACATTGTTGGAAGGACCCAAAGGTCATAAGTTTAAAGCTATGGTTGAAAGAAGATGTACCAAAGAAAAACAAGTGTTATCTAAACATATGAATGAGACAAGAGAATGCATTAAAAAGAAATATCTGACATCTACATGTATTGTCTCCGGTGGATGGCAGTTGTTGACAATTTTAGAAGCAAAATTGAAGTCATCGAATTTGAGATGAATAGTATTGGAAAAAGTTTTGATTTCTTTAAAGACAAGGACAAAAAATAGATAATAAGAGTTGGTGAATTGCAAGTGGAGTTGTTGATTACAAAGAGGCAAAGAGAAGATATGGTTAAAACCTTCTAGTTGGTTAAGGAACTTTTCGAGGTCCAGTTGGATCATCTCTCTAGAATACTCTTTGATGTAGAAGATTGTGAACGTCAATGTTTGTCTTCAGACCAGACATCCTCTGTTGCGCAATTGTCTTTATTGGATGGTATGAGTGCAAGAATGAATTTGGTTGTGCTTTCTTGGAAAAGTATTCTTCTGATCATAAGAGATAGGTACAATAAAATCTTTCATGTAAAAAGTGTCATTTTCACTTGAATGTTTGAAATGGGGAACTACATTGGAGTCACCTTTGTATATACTGTACACATCCTATTTTTTGGTGGCCCTTTTCCATTGATGTCAAAGGGGGAGAGAAGAGTACCCTTAAAGGAGTAAAAAGGAAAATGATGATAAAGGGAAAGAATGTTGTTTTTATAAAATTTTGGCACATGTTGCCATCAATGACAAAGGGGGAGATTGTTAGAAGAATGAAGAAGAATGGCTAACTATATAGTTTTATGTTGTCACTGATGTCACGATGTTATAAAAGTTGTGACTGCAAGACTAAGTCAGTGTTTGATCCGGTATTCTGGTCTGGTATCTAAACTGGTATACAGTTTACACTCTCCAAGATTTTAGTCTGCAATCCTCCATAGTTGATAGTTTCTACTTGCATTTTTGTGAAATAGTCTATGGATATTGAAAGCATGTACGTTCAGAATATCTCATGCTCTAGTGCTTGTATGCTGTATCGGTATCATTCTGTTGATTGCATTTTTCTATTAAGCTTATCTTTGGTTGACTTCATGGATAATTGGTGATATGGTGAATTAATTTTTGTGCGGATATATGTGTGACCTATCTTAAGTCTATGCCAACACGATAAAGTGTGCTACATGTTTTGATTTATTATCTGGAAAGATCTTGTGAATGCTTGAAGCCAACAGTTGGTGTTTTTGGTAAATAAGGATTGCATTCAATTAGGCCGACCTAATTAATGCTTGTGGATGAACTGAGTATATATATTGGAAAGTTTTTGAAGATTGAAATAGATGACACAGTTGTGAATGCGAAAGTGAAGAAGTGTGAATATAATGAAGTGTGTCAAGTCAGTTTACTGAGCTTCATTGGAACTGAATCAACACTTGTTAGGTGTGCTCTCATCAATTCATTTTGGCTGTAAAGCCAATTTTGTTTTGTAATCCATTTGTAGGAAGTGAGCCTCCTTGTGTAAGCAACAAGCTTTGGTATCTAGACAATGGGTCCTATTCTAGGTAGTGAGCCCTTTGGCAATGAGCCTTATATATTCGGTTTTCAAACTACTTTATATTGTAACTTAATCCTTACCATGCTTTTTCCCTTATTGGGTTTTCCACTTAAAATCTGGTGTTCATTGTGTTGATTTTACTCTTTGTTATTTGCATTTCATGTTCATGCTTAATAACATAATAGTGTGGTTGTGAAGTTGATAAGTGTTAGGAGCTTTATGTTTGAATTTGGTGACAACTAATTCAACCCCCTCTCAGTTGTCCTGCACCTTTTAACATGTATGACTAGCTTATATTCCACATGGAGAAGCTTTTAATTGTGCCTAAAATTCTTTTTCCACAAAGTCTTGTATGTTTTCATGCTAATCTGCAAGTAGGTCAACACCAATTCCATTTTTCAAATCATCAGTATCCTGAATAGGTGTCCAAATACAAGAGGACTCAGGCTATTCCATGTACTCATCATCATCCAACTCAATTGTTCAAAACATAGGATAATGGCATGTTATCCTCCTGACGAGAAGATGAAACCTGTAAACCAAAAGAAGTCATCTCCTGCTTATCACCTTTGTCCATTTTTCTCTCCATTGGATCAGTTGTATGTTGGTCATTAACTGCTAAAAATTCATCGTAGAGACTCTTAGATGTTTCACTTGTAGATACATAATGTTTATCCTTCTTTTTGTCTTGTGATGTAGACTCGAATAAGATGGATGCCATATACTTAGCAAGTCTTGGTTGTGAGTCCAATTCATTCATCCTCTTCTGGTTCTATTCTATTTTTTCCAATAAGGAATGCATCTGCTCTATATTCTTGTCCCACTACTTCTGGGTACTTGAAGTAACCATGATTATCTAGCTAATTCAATATCCAATCTACCCAATAGGCTAGCAGGTCAATAGCCCTGATACCACTATAATGTCCCTTGCCCAATCTGATTCAATTTTCTAGTTTTCTCACTCAGGAATTTCGTCAAATGGTTGTTGGGCAAGCTATCCCAACATGTAGATATTTTGTCTTATTTTTTTCCCTTGGTGATAATAAAATGACTTTAAGAAACTCAAATAATATGCTAGAAGATAGTTTTATGATAACCAAATGATAACATAATTGGAAACTCAAACATATGCTCAGTTACATTGTGGTATTTTATCAAACATTTATCATGCAATCCTAATAGATTGAACTAAAATTGTTTGCAAGCTTTGACACATTAATACCTCCAAGATATATATTTTTCCAATGTCAATGGCAGCAATACAACACTTACTGGATGCAATAAGAAACCACTAATCTAATGACTGTAAGATTCCATCAGAAACTTAACGATTTACTAATGCCAATGACAGAGATTCAATGCAATAGAGATAAGCATTACTATAAAAGAAATGCAAAATACAATGAGCCAACACTTGAAATGAAATTACAAAATTCAGTGAAAATGGAACTTGGAGTGATATGCCAATACTTAGTCAACTTCTTTGGAGATCATATTTTTCTGTTGTCAATGATGTTGTTCATAAACTGAACTCCCTATAGGTGACGCCTGTGACTTAGAACAACACCTAGCCATCTTCAAATATTTGTGTCTCAGCCTTTTGGGACCACGTCTTGACTCAAGCAAGCAAAATGAATTTCTTAGCAGCTTCAATTTTGCTTCTATTGACTCGTCTCCACCCTAAAGCGACACCTTGGACTTCTCATGTCTTATTGTCTTTAAATTTGGTTAGAGAAACTCCCGATTATAATCTCCTAGATGGAACTGAATCTTCTAATAATAGACGATAGTTCATGGAAGGTCCTAGCAGCTCCACCAATAGTATTGACTTGCTTTGTCAAAATCGTTCTTCATATAATATTTCCAAAATTCATGTTTCAAGAGCTTGGCTTTCTTGTTTGACAATATTATATGCTCTCCAGTATTCTATTTGTTCTTCTATCGACTTGGATAAATCTTTTTCTTATCTGAATGATATTCTCCTTGCTTCGCTATAGGTAGTTGCAAGCTACACCCGACTGGAGAATATTATATTTTTGTCTAATCTCCTTTGACTCCTTCTGCCATTGATTGCTTTTTGAAATGCAATCTCTCTTCAGAATTGTGGAAACTTAAGACTCCAATCGCTAATTTGTCTTTACCTAGGATAAATCTTGACAATTTCTTCTTGGCTTCTTTGTCTCATGTGAAGTGCTGATGGGAGGCTCGATTTGTCTTTTATTAATTTTGTCCTAACTCCAATTTCTTAGACCAGATTGTTCCTTCAGGAATAAGTCCACCTCCACAACTATAATAAAAACTAACACTTAAAATAATTGATTCTTTTTTAGCAAATAGAATTCATTCCCAAAACCATATGAAAATTCCTGATAAAACCTTTGCAAATATATTCTTCAAATGTCAACTACAAGATATTTCACCATATCTAAATAACCTCCTTAGATTTGGCCAAAGGCCATTAAATCTGATAAATATTCAATCCTCCACAGATGATGTAGCAATACCTCAGCTGCCATAATCAACTCAGCTAGGCAGTAATACAATAGATACTGCACCTGTAGAATCTCCTCAATGTAGCACAAATTCAAGCTTTGAATGAAGCCCACAATCAAGCAATAGTTCAGCTGATAGTTTCACATTCTCAAAATTGCATAACCAATGAGATTTTTCATTCCTAATCGCAGAAATGGAAGAAACCCTAGCTGGCTTCCTCACCAAACAATAACATCAAAGCAAATATCAATTCCTGGATGAATGAAGCTTGGTTGACCATGTTAATATACTTTGTCTCCACACGAGGTCGACCCTTCTAGAATCTTCTTTAATTATTCATTAATAATATTATTTTATTTGCACTTTATATAATATTGAAATATAATATTAAAATATGGCCTTATTAATAATAAATTGAAATGGCCTAAATTAACCTCTCAAGACATAAACTGCAAACATAACATTATATCATAGGAACTCCTTATTTCACCAAATTGACCAAATCTAGGAATGGAAACCATCTACTAACTACCTTCGAAGACCCCCTAACCATTCTCATTAGCCTACGAGAATTAGGAATAAGCAAAACCATCCAAAAGCAATGGCAAGCTGAAAAGGGAACATTATAGCGGGGGACTGTGGTATTCAATCTGTGGTTTTGAGATGCTTGCATAGGTGCCCATTGGTGGCCTCTAACCTCAAATGGATCAAAAAATCTTGGAGTAATCTAGCTACCCCTATTGTTGAATCTCTTGACTTTGGATTTTTTCTGATTACTTTAAGTTCTATGGAGGATTACAATTTTGTTTTGTAGAACAGACCTTGGTTTTTTTAGCACTCTGGCCTTTTTATTTCTCCATGGTTGCCTTTCTTTGATCTAGCCATGACCAAGATTACTTGTATTCCTATTTGGATTAGGCTTTACAATTTTCCCCTAGTGTTGCACAATAAGGATATTTTTAGCAATATGAACAACCAAGTGGGGTCCTTTGTCTAGTTTGATCTAGACATGGTGGCTTCTGATCATAGATTTTACAAGGTTTGTACCTTGGTGGGTATCTCTAAACCCCTCTCTCATTCTATGTGGATCCATTCTTCTCATGGTGTCTGGACTCAGTTTTTGAGCTATGAGGGTTTGTCTTTTCGTTGCTTCTGTTGTAACATGTTACGTCAAAAAATTGATGCTTTCCCCCTTAAATGTTTGGCTGGGGTGAGTAATGTGTGTTTGAAGAAGTGGGTTAAGAAGGTTGGCACTCTGGATATTGAGTTTATTTGGTGGAATCATGGAAGGCTTTTGAAATCCCCATCTGGTTTCTAGACTGAATCTAGTTTAGCCTGTGGCTCCCTCCTCTCCTCTGATCATTCCTACTCATGATAGTTCACCTAACACCCCTTCTAGGTTGGAGGAGGCATGTTCTAAATTTGATGGTACTTTCCCTTTCATGGATGACTTGGAAGATCAAAATTATGATTGTTTTGATGACTTTACTTTGGATCCGCCATGGAAACTTGGGATTTCCCAGTTTATTAGTGGAAAATTAAAACCTGACTGTAGCTCAAAGCATAAGGTTGGAAGGAAGTCTAAAGTTGAAAAGCTTCACATTGAAGGTATGGAAGCGGTGGAGGTTGGATCCCAAAAGATTCTGGAAGCTCTCCTCCTTTGAAACATTCAAAGGGCTTAGTTTTTGTGGTACCTGTGTATTTCTTCTTTTTCTCCTTGGTTGTCTTTGTATCAAGACAAAATTTGTTTTAGTTCTTTACTCCTTTGCAGGTTTTTGTAGCTTCCTTTCCACAAAGTTCTTGGTTTCTTAGAACCTTCTTATCTGCATGGCAGACATTTGTAATTCTTTCTTTCATTATAATAATGGGAGTGGGCCCCTCGTCCCACAACTTACGAATCAAAATAAAAAAGAGAATGAAGGTTGAGATTTTTTTGTGATCTTTCTATTATTTGTAATGAATAATATTTTACCATGCATAACTCTTACTACAAATAAAATATTTATAGGATTTCTTGGAGTTATATCATTGCATAACTCTTACTTCAAATAATATATATATAGGATTTCTTGGAATTAGATCATTTACTTCAATATCTAGAGTATAAATTTATTTGACAATTTTTATTGAATATTTTATTTACTATTATTTTTTAAGTTGTAATGATTACTAACAATAGTTTTCTCACTTTTTAGTATTATTGAGCCACAAAATCAACATTTTTTAATATTTTATATATTTCATTAATTATACCAAATAAATCGTCAAAAAAATTAAGATAATGTAAACTAGTAATTTGTGTTATTTTCTCTTTAGATTCAATTAATATTTTATTTAAATTTTAAAAAATAACATTTTTTTTGTTACTTTGAAATATATATTTTAATGATTTTTCTATTATTTATAATGAGTAATAGTTTACCATAATGGGTGACTCTTGCTAATAATAAAATCTCTCCAATTTCTTGGAGTTAGATCATTTACTCAAATATAGTGTACACATGCTTTTGATATTTTTATAGAATATTTTATTTATTATTAATTTTTTAATTATTACTAGCAAAAAAAATGACCTTATTTTCAATTTGTCTTACTGTAATAAATATCTTTAGTTTTTGTAATGGATATATCTTTCTTCTAAAATAAATAAAATATATAATATCTAAAAATATATTCAATATTATATTTTTTGAAAAGTTATTATGTGGGCTATATACTCATAAAATCTCATTCTTGGTGTCTTTAAAAATCACTATTTCATATCATCTTCAAAATCTTAATGGTTTAGTTGCTATAGGTGATAGAAATTGGAATTTTGACTAAAAAAACTAATTTTAATGTCCCACTTTGGCCAAAAAGTGGGACACACTATTGTGGAATAATCTAAGTGTCTTTTCACTTCCAAAAGTAATCCCTTCAATAGTATCAATTTTTGGATAGGATTCATCCATTTTTCACTTGGTATAAATTTTACAAGGAAGCCCTAATCTACTTTGACCATAGTGCCTATGAAGACTTTGTTAGTGCCCTTTCTAAATTATGCTAGAAATAGTTTTTCAAGGAATACCAAAGTGAGTTTGTAAAATTAGCTAACTAGACACATGACTTGAAGTAAACATTTTTGTAGTTGTTTCATTAGTGGTCTCAAATGTGGGCCAAGGTTCTCATGTTTAAACCAAATACCTATTATGATGTTATGACATTGACATGAATCAAAGAAGACAAATTGGAAGCCTAATAGAAACTAGCAAGATCCTCCTCTTTCAAAACTAAAAAGAATTCATTAGATAATGTAACTAAGCCCTCCACAATTCACAAACTCTCAAGAAGAGATAGAAAAGATCAATGCCAAGGGATTATGTTTCAATTGAAAAAATGGGAAAAGGGTCACAAAATATTGAGTAATTCTTGTTTCTCATCAACTCTAGTATGGTACCTTGTGACTTTGAGGAATTTTTAGTTGCAAAAGATGAGTTGGATTCCCAAAAACAACAATCCACTCTAGATGCTCATATTTTTATTCACACTTTGGTTGGGTTCTTATCTCCACAAATTTTCAAGCTCATTGCCTATATCAAAAGATAAAAGATAGTACCTCTTGATAGATAATGTGAGAACTCATAACATTTTCGACCAAAAATTGGTTGACCAGTTACATTGTTATATCCATGCCTATAAGAATTTTAAATTATAGTTGCCAATGGTAATATTATATTGTAGACACTTAAAAATGACCTAGGCTTGCAAGCTCTATTTTCCACCTTCTTCTTCCTAGCATAATTAAGACATTTTAATTATGTCATTGGTCCACTTTCAACTATTAATTAAATGATTCATAATTATTTAATTAGTTCATGTCTTTTTATTCTTCTTGATTATTTAAATAAATAAATTTTATTTATTTATCTAAATACGTCACTAATTGTCTAAAGTCTCTCTATAATTAAATAAATTTCTTAATTTATTTAATTATCCTTGTCCAATAATTCCTCCTGATTATTTAAATAGATAATTTTTATTTAAATTTATTTAAATATGTCACTAATTCTTAAGTATTCTTATAATTAAATAGATTCTTTAATTTATTTAATTATTGGTCACCTTCTCTAATTAAATAATTATCTTCAATTATTCAATTACCTTATTTGACATTTTCCTCTTTTTAGTAAATAATTTGAATTAATTATTTACTGTCATGTGGTCCCACCTTTTGAATTAAATTAATTTTTAATTCAAAATAGACTTTTTCCTCAAAATCAAATAATTTTCATTTATTATTTGATTTTCTAGCTACCTCTTTTTCTGTGCCAATCTTATCTCTTGTCACATGCATTGTCAACCCTTAATTTGATTTCCTAAAAAATAAATCTTGTCCATCCATTTTGAATTTGATCTAATGTTGCCCTAACACTAATTGTGGGTTGTCAAATTGAATCTTGTCCATTGATTCTAGGGCACTTGTTAATCTTCAATCTTGGCCATTCACTCAAAATTGCATTTTCTATAAAATGGTAATTTTTCTCTCATTTTGTCATCTCATGCAATCTTGTTTTAGGCAATCTCATGCTATCTAGACTTCATGCTCTTGTCATTTTCTTGCAATCTTGTCATCTTCCATTATTTTCATTTTGTCATAGGCATAATTAGACATAGTTTAGATGCTTACTAGTTGCATTGTAGCTTAGTATTGCATATTGTCATCTCAAATCCTTCAACATTTGCTTAGGGCTTGTCATTGTCATTAGATTGCTCATCACAAATCTGAGGGAAACATCATATTTGCATTAGATCAGCTAACCCTAGGAAAAATACCCTTAGTTACATTAGTGAACCTGACGCCAAAATCACACAAATTTTGTTTTTCCATATAGCATTTTTTCTATTTTGTAGCTACAGGTACGACCACAATGAATTTTCTCTTCTAAACGACGCATTTGATATTCTGCGACGCATTCGCTACCCAGAAAGCCACATTCGCTCTATTGTGACGCATATGCCTTGCAGAGTGACACATTTTCTTGGACGCAATGCATTTGACTTGCATATCACCACATTCATCTATCAACTTGTAGAATGCAAAACTGAGCTGCATTTGTCTAACATATTCCAAAACGTGGAACCGTGATGCATTCATTGTACAAAATGACACAATTGCTCTGTTGTGATGCATTCATCTAGTAAACCTATACTCAAGTTTTTCCAGATTTGGCTTAATTTTATTTTGCATTTTGCTTTTTCTTTTTGCAATCTGTAGGTTAGAGATTTTCTAGTTGCTAATGAGTTGTTGCAGCATGTGGCTTTGAGCCTTTCATGGGTCCTTGAGATATTTTCTTGTTGAAAATACTAATTTGTGGTTTTGTAGGTCTGATTGTCCAAGGCTATCTTTTGAAACATTGTGCTTGTTGATTTCTAGATTAGAAAACACTTCAATTGGTGCTCTAAAAATAACATTGCTTGTCCTTTTCTTGATTGTGTTTGGGGTGGTAGGTGATTATGCTCCCACCTTTTGTAAACTAGGTGATCAGAAAACTAGACCCATCCATTTTTGTGTTTACCTTGATTCAATAATCGAAGTATCCTCTCCCCTTGCGCACTTGTGCAATCCTAGGCGTAAGAGAAATAGTTATTGACTCTAGAATTTGGGCCTTCCTTAGTGGGAAAAAGTATTCACCCCAAGGCAACGCAAACCGAAAATGGAGCTAAAGCCAAGCTACCCCCAACTAGTATATAAATGTGAATCCTAAGGGAAATCATAGGATTATGAGTGTGGATGTGTCTTACGGACTGGAAGTAGTACTCCCTAAAACCCTATTGAGTGTAATCTCTTCAGGCTAGGGTGCCTCCTAAATAGAGCTTAATCTTGTGCCCCATGTATGGCCACTCGAACGGGGGTCCCGAACTAAACACCTTTGTGTAGTAGCTAAAATCCTTCTATTTGCTAGTGCATCAATGGTCGTTGTGAAGAAATCCACATCTTCACAGTTCTTAGTAGAGGTGATCAATCTGCCATGGGAGTTTCATGGGGGATGGAAGCTTGGTTGGCCTAAGAAATGAGTAATATGTAAGGGGGAGCCTGTGCGGCCAAGCTTCTGGATTCACATGCTAAGAATATGCGGCTGGGGAGACCCACATGGAATCTAGCGAATATTGTCCTGGCCTAACCTAGGATTGTGCTTGTCCTTATTCTGCTTGTTTGAAAAGACAAAATATTATGTTTGTCAAGTGTTTTCAGACATTCAAACAAAAAAAAACATCACTTTCAGATCTGGAAACAAACAGTCAACATCAAGCACTTTAGATTTTGGACCAAAATTGCAAACAAATTAGACTTTTTGCTTTTTGCATCGCATCTACTGCAACACATTCACTTTTTGTATCACATTCAATGCCTAGAAAATTGTATTCACTTTTTCAAAACACACTCACATTGTGGAACACTGCATTTTCCTATTCCATGCCGCATTTTCTTATCAAAAAGTCGCATTCGCAATACTTTGCCACATTTTCTTTCTGTAACACCACATTCGCTGAAACCAAGCTACATTTTCTATACTGCGACGCATCTATGACCTGAAATGACCCATTCATTTGGAAAAAAACAAAACTCTGTCATAGACCAGAAACTGAAGTCAAACTTGTCCAAACTATTCATAAACATCTTTTTCTAGAAGCATTCTATCAAAACCAGATCAAAAAATTGCTCGAATTCCTCATTTCTTGCATACTTTAGCTTGTATCTTACCATAGGGTCATCTTTGCAAAATATTAGTCTCATCATTAGGCCTCAACATTTTCATTTTCAGTCATAAACCAACATTTAGGTCCTCATTTCACTTGCATATCTTGGATTAGGACAACCTTACCATACTTTGCAAAATATTGACTTTCAAAAGTAGGTTAATCATTGGACTTAGTCACCATTATCTTCTTTAGTCATTTTCCTTTTGTGAGACCTTTCCAGCTCAAGAGTCCAGTTAGGAAAACTCACTTGTCATTTTGTCCTTGTCATTTAGTCCTTCAAACAAGTCCTTTGATATTCCAAAGTTGAGACATAGATCAAGCATAGGGTGGATAGGCAACCCTCTTCCAAACCATTTAGACCATTGCATTTGCAAAATTTAGTCCTCACTTTGCATATCTTATCTTTAAAAATCCAAAAACATTGTCATAACTTTCATCATAGTCCTCATTTGGCATTGGTCATTTCCTTAGTCAATGTTTTTCATATTAATCCTCATTGTCACCTTGGCATTTGGCATCCTTTCTTGACAATTTTATCACCTTTCATTAGTCATTTCCCTTAAGCAAATGTCATTATCACCTTGCATTGACATCCTTTATTTCAAAAATACAAAAAAAAAATTAGTGTCATAACTTGTCATCCTAGTCTTCATTTGGCATTAGTCATTTCCTTTAGACAACATTGTTTCGTTATCATCCATTATTATCAAAAAATCCAAAAAACATAGTCTTGCATTATCATCCTTTATCAAAAATCCAAAAACATAGGCTAGTGTCATCCTTGCATTTAGTTGTCATTCTCATCTTCCTCATTTGAGCAATTTCCTTTTATGGCGGAAACTAGGCTTCAAAGAAAGAAAAGACAAATGGAAAACTTTGGACAAGATTTCAATCCCAACATCAACAATAACACTTATGACACAAACCAAGATTGGAATTTTTCCATCCCAGTTAACAAATGAACATACAATCTTCCATGAACATGCCATCTTCGTCATGAAATCCTTTTGAACCATTCATGCAAAGAGACCAACATGGATGAGTATACATAGAGGACCTAGAAGTTGCAGTGCAAAATCCTAATGTAGCCACCTTTGTAGAAGAACTAGTCTTAAATGACCCTCAAAGATATCTTGCCATGCTCTTAGACCAAGGGGTTAAGTTACCACGTGGCTTTGACATTAACACTTTGAGACCAACATCACCTGACCATAATGTCAACAATACAAAAAACATGCCCACCAATATTCAAACTCAAAAGAATACAAGCAATACTTCTGGTGGTGTTACCTCACAAATTGCCACAAGTACCATTAACTCTACCCCCCATGACACAACCAATTGAAAAACAATTCCAATATGATCAACGCAACATCTGTTGGAGGGACACAAACCATGTCACAAGCTTTGTCACAATCAATGCCAAGAATGTCCACAATGTCCTCACAATCAG
Source organism: Sequoia sempervirens (assembly GCA_007258455.2). Lineage (NCBI taxonomy): Eukaryota > Viridiplantae > Streptophyta > Pinopsida > Cupressales > Cupressaceae > Sequoia > Sequoia sempervirens. The sequence goes on from VDFB02069318.1 coordinate 388,141, forward strand.
TTGGAGCCACCTTTGGGTCTTGATCAATGGGGGAAAGCTCTTCAAATCCTCTATTTGGAGCTTCATCTAGTGCCATGGGTGCATCATCATCAAATCCCTTTATGGGTGCCTCATTCAATCCCCTTGGAAGTAAACGACGTGTCTTTATTTGAGCACCACAACAAAATGTCAATACATCATCACAATTTAATACCAATACTTCCAAGGGGCCAAACATGAACATCCCCCATGGACAATTCCAATAGTTTGGACAAGGCAATCCAAATACCCAACACATGGCATCATTTTGACATCAAAATATTCATGGTCAACATATTCCCCAAATTTTGACTCAAATGGCTGGAGGGCACATTCTGACATATTCATCACATATTCATACCCATCAACAAGTCCCTAATCCAAACTTTCAATACCAAAAACATATGAAACAAAACACATCATACATGTCACAACATCATATCCCACAATAGAACACCATCATCTTTTCACAACAAATGGGGACACATGGCATATCTATCACTCCCTTTTGTGATGCCACAAATAACCCCATAATCGATGCCATGCAAGCTAGAATGATGAGCTTAGAAACAACCATAGAAAACATGCGAGCATTCGACAAGAAGTCACACATGTCATATGACCTATGCTTATACCCTTTTGACACAAATTTGTACATGCCACCATTCCCTCCTAGATATGTGGCACCACACTTTACCAAATAAAAGGGCAAGACAAATCCTATTGAACATATTCGAGAATTCACGACCAATTGTATGGACATTGCCTATGAACAAACTTAATTATTGAGAATTTTCTCTAAGAGTCTTATAGGACCTGCACTTGAATGGTTCTCCACTCTAAAAGGGATAAAAACATGGGACAAACTTAAAGAAAAATTGGTGAAAAATTATGCGTATAACATTGACATGGACACCTCCATCACTAGCTTATGTAATCTTACACAAGAAGATGTTGGTGAAACATTTATCCCATTCTTCCAAAGATGGAGAAGTCTAGCAAGTTGTTGTCACATTGATATACCTGAATGAGAAAAGGTTGACATGTTTGTCCAAGCGCTTGTAGGCCCACTAAAATATGGATTACAAGTTCATTATTGCACAACCTTCTCAAACCTAGCAGAAAAAGGTGTCCAATTTGAGAAATCCCTCATTGCCAAAGGGGAATTAAAATATGGTCCTAAAAACACAAACACAAATCTACTTGCAGACAAAAATAAGTATTGGGTCAAAAATAAACATGTTACCAATGACGACATTGTTGATGCCAAGGCTATGAACACAATGGGACCAGTGCTTACTCTTAAAGGATCTCAACCACAAAACAAACTAACAACAATACTGACATCCCCCGTCAATAACCCAAGTGGTCAAAACAATCAAAATCAAGGACAACCCCACCAAATGAGACAATTCCTGAAAAGAGAACATATACCTCTTTCGAAGAGCCAATTGAGGATGTCCTTAAGAAGCTCCATCAAAATGGTCTCATCATACTTGAAGACCCTAAACCATATGATCCAGGGCAGTTTAAACGATCATGGTGGTATAGTAACGCTTTTTGTGATTACCACCAGGCTAAAGGGCATAAAACATCTTGTCGGCAACTGAGAAACATTGTACAAGACCTCATAAAAAATTGAGTAATTGAAGTGGGTGGGCCACAATTTGCATCCAATGTAGACCATACCATTCATAAGAACCCATTGCAAGACCATGGTTCTAATAAAGCCTCCACATCAAGTTCCAAGACTAATAACAATCAAGCTAATTATGCTTGTGTTGCATTCGATTATTCAGGAGGAACCATCAATAATAATGTTCGAACTGATGATGAATATGTCAATACCATCACTATCAAAAGAGCACTTGAATGCAATGCTACGACCCGAAGTGGAAAGATCGCCTTAGCTAGTCCACCTCCTCGGAAACCAAAAATTACAATACCTGGTCCATCCGCAAGACAACCACAGTCAGGCCCTTTGGCAAAGTAATCCCAACCTAAGAGTCAGTTTAACCTCATTGATTTACAATACCTGGTCCATCCGCAAGACAACCACAGTCAGGCCCTTTGGCAAAGTAATCCCAACCTAAGAGTCAGTTTAACCTCATTGATTTACAATACCTGGTCCATCCGCAAGACAACCACAGTCAGGCCCTTTGGCAAAGTAATCCCAACCTAAGAGTCAGTTTAACCTCATTGATCAACTAGGAAAAACCCTAGCACAAATATCCATACTTGAACTACTTCACATTTCTCCTACGCATAAGGCAATACTTGACAAAACCTTGCAAGAGTCCATTGTCCCTCAGGACATTGATGTCAACCAGTTTGAGGCCATGGTGGGTTATCTCACTACACCCCATCATGTCACATTTTCTAACCAAGATTATTCATCACCAAAGTCCAACCATAATGGCGCATTACACATTGGGGTTTTCATCCATAAGCACAAGGTCATATGAGTTTTAGTAGATGGCAGAGCAGGACTAAATATATGCCCCTTAAAACTGGTTAAGGCTCTAGGATTTTATGATGCTTGCATAGATGCAACAAAGAGCATAGTCATAAAGGTGCATGATGATGAAGAATGTTCCTCTCATGGTGTGATTACTCTCCCCATAAGAGTTGGACCAATCATTGTAGATACAACTTGCCAAGTCCTGGATCTTGAGTTACCCTATAACATCTTGCTTGGCCAACCTTGGATTCATGCCCTCAAATTTGTTCCATCCACATACCACCAATGCCTGAAGTTTCCCTTTGATGACACTGAAATCACCATATATGGAGACCCTGACCCTTTTCAATATTGTACCAACCTAAGGAGTATTTCTGAACATCAAGTGCCCATCAACCGAGAAGCTCCTAGCTCTTCTTCTTCCAAATTCATTGACTCATCCACACTCACATCATCATCCACATCTACTCCTTCTACATCTTCCACCATGACATCATCTTCCTCACTTCCTAAGGTTGAATCCACTGTCAAGATCCAAGACCTAGGTTATGGAGAATTCATACTGAATATGGCATATAGCATCACAACAATACCCAAGTATCTGAAGGTCTATGGTCGACCATGCTTCAGAATGGAATCTAAAGAAATTTTTAAAGTTCTGCCAAAGACAATTTTCATAAAATGGGGAGACATGAACAACGAGGACATTGTCGATATTACAGGATGGATTGATAAAGAAATGGAAGACTTACCCCCATTACCAGTTAAGAGATATGGCAAAGGATATGACATGATGAAGGCTAAAGGATATGATGGAACTAGTGGCCTGGGCAGAAATAAAATTGGATAAAGAGAGCCCATAGAACCTTTCAAATGACCAAAGTATCTTGGGTGAGGGTATGACCTACCCAAAAATGTTGATCGACTTACTAATGGACTTTTGAGTCAGCGTGTGAATGCTTTAGAACGTGTCAAGACTATTAAGGAATCCCCTACCAAAACTGACTCCCATGAGTGGGAACATGGATCCCAATGATCCCTAAGTGATTGTTGCCTTGATGACTTGTTCCTTGAACTTGGAGAACTTACCTCTGAACAAAGATTTTGGCAAACCTTTAAAATTGATACAGCTGACAATCCGAAGATCCCAAGGAAACAAGAAAGTTGGGATAGACCTGAATCATCTTCCAATCCTATTAGCCATACACCCAACCTATCTTCCCAACCACCTGAACTTAATGACCATCACGAGGAATCATCCGAGTTGCCACATTACACTACCGACCATAATGATACTCCCTTTGTCCCTTATTTTGACAATGAGTATGAGTCCAGTGAAGGAGAATATTTGATAAAATCTGACTGGGAGCTCGACGATGACAACTTCATTTTCAATGTCTCTAAATCTATCTACATGCTTTCCACATCCTCCCCACAATTCACCAATACTGACGATGGTATCTCCTTAGTCTACCCTCAACTAATCGATTGGGACCAACAAGGCCTGCTTGTCTTGGACATATTTCAGAATGATGAGGCCATTGCAGAATTTATGGGACTACGTGAGGGAATACCCAATGGTGATCACAAGGCTGTATTTGTTATTGATCTAGATTGTGTAACTTACTTTGGGGAGACTGCTCCATCCTCTAGTCACAAAATGAAAAGTAAAAATGAAACAAAAAATGAAACGTCTTTAGGTGAAAATCGAAAGGCACCTTCTAACAACAAAAAAGTAAAAATAAAGGACGCATCTGTGGGTTAAAACCTCTTTGAGGAGCCCAAATATGGAGGATTGGACTTTCTTCCCGTGACCTAAGAGAAATCAACAATGCTCATAGAGGACACTATAGAAGTCAAGATATCGACATCAAAAGAGCCCAAAATGGTCCTCTTTGTGGAATCCTTGATGGAAGAAGAGAAGCCTGATTTCCACCAATTCTTTGCAAAGTGAAAGATTAATTATACATGGTCATATGCCGATATGCTTGGGTTAGATCCAAAACTAGTTTTGTAGCATTTGATATTATTTCTAGATGCTAAACCATTAAAACAGAAACTGCACAAAATGCATCCTCAGATCGCCCTATTAGTCAAGGTTGAACTCAAGAAACTGCTAGACACAAGATTCATACGGTCTATTGACTATGCTAAATAGATATCTAATCTTGTACCAGTCACAAAACCAAATCGTCAGATCCATGTCTGCGCAGATTTTAGAGACTTAAACAAAGCATGTCCAAAATATGACTTTTCATTGCCAAACATAGATATCATAGGGGACCTCATGGCAGGATATGATATGTTGTCACTCATGGATGGTTTCTCAGGATATAATCAGACTCGTATTGCCCCCGAAGATCAACATAAAACAACATTCACTTGTCCTTGGGGTACATACTGCTGGAATGTCATTCCATTTGGTCTTAAGAATGTAGGCTCTACGTATCAGAGAGCTATGACAATGATATTTCATGACATGATGCACAATACAATGGAGGATTACGTGGATGACCTTTTGGCTAAATCTATGACAAGAAAAGATCATTTGAATGTGTTAGACAAAATCTTCAAGAGATTGGAAGAATACAAAGTCTGCCTGAATCCAAAGAAATGTATCTTTAGTGTCACGTCAGGAAAATTTTTGGGATACATAGTTTCACATAGAGGAATTGAGGTTGATCCAACCAAAGTGAAAGAAATATTATACATGCCTCCTTCGAAAGGGATAAGTGAACTCAAGATGTTACAGGGCAGGTTACAATCCATCCAGCGCTTTATAGCACAATTGGCCGACAAGTGTCAACCATTTCAGTATCTTCTATGCAAGGGTATCCCCTTTGTGTGGATAGATAAATGTCAGGAAGCCTTTCAACTAATAAAAGATTATCTCTTGTCACCACCTGTTTTAATGCCACCCATCAACGGGAAACCTTTGATCTTATACATTTCTGCAACAACTTCAGCACTGGGGACATTACTAGCACAGAATGACCATAAAGAAAAGGAAAGGGCCATATACTACAATAGTCGAACACTAGTTGGGTATGAGTTAAACTATACATCCATTGAATGGGCATGTCTAGTAGTTGTCTTTGCTGCTCAAAAGTTGAGACATTATATGTGGAATCACAGGACACAGTTGGTAGCAAAGATTAACCCCCTGAAATATCTTTTGAGTCGTGCAACATTACAGGACGCTTGGAAAAATGGGTCATGATCTTGAGTGAGTATGACATTCGATATGTGGAAATAAAATCCATAAAAGGACAAGTGATAGCAGACCAACTAGCAGATGCACCTGTGCAAAGTGATCATCCATTAGTGGCAGACTTTCCAGAGGAATCCATATTCCATATAGAACCTAAGTCACCTTGGAGGCTATACTTTGATGGGTCTCATACCAGTCATGGCTCAAGGGCAGGAATATTGTTTATTACAAAATAGGGAGACTCCATCCCCAAGTCATTCTGCATAGCTTTCCCATGCAAAAATAATGTGGCGGAATACGAGGCACTTGTTATGGGACTCAAAATGGCTATAAAATGGAAAATCAAAACACTTCATGTTTATGGAGATTCCCAGTTGGTCATCAACCAAGTAAATGATGAATATGACACCACAGACAATAAATTGATGCCTTACAAATGAATGGTTGACAACTTCCAGACATATTTTCACATGTTGTCTTTTGAACAAGTTCCGAGAGCATAGAACAAGGCAACAAACACAATGGCTGCAATTGGCTCTCTCCTTGACATACCAAGTAATATGCCACAATTTGAGTTCTTGGTAGAATAGTTGTTGGTCCCTGCATATGATATTCTAGAATCAGAGATGGTCTACGAGCTTGTTGGTCCCAATTCTCCCTAGTATCAAGACATTTGTGACTATCTCAAGTCCAAGCCCTTCCCCCTAACCTCTCCAACAACCAATGAAAGTCCTTTATTTGAAAAGCTGCCAATACACCATCGTCAGTGATACCCTTTACCGTCGTAGCTTTGACAACACCCTCCTTCGATGTCTCGACACCAACAAAGCACACACAACCTTATGCAAAGTACATGAGGGTATATGCGAGTCTCATTCGAGTGGTCCTACTCTAGCCAAAAAGATAATGAGACTTGGGTATTATTGGCTGACCATTGAGAAAGATGCACTTGAGTTTGTCAAGACTTGTTGCCAATGTCAGATACATAGTGATTTAATTCATGCTCCAGCACAAGAACTCTAGCCGATTACATCTCCATGGCCCTTCACACAGTGGGGACTCAACCTCGTGGGAAAAATCCACCCTACCTCCTCCAATGGCCACAAATTCATTATCACCATCACTAAGTACTTTACTAAGTGTATTGAAGCCATCCCCCTTACATACATAACTGGAAAACAAATTTCCAAATTCATTCTTAACCACATCATTTTTCGGTGTTGGAACTGTAAAAATATGATGTTTTTACATATGATTTCACTCATAAATTTCCTGATTTGGTCCTACCATATGCATATTTTATCTATAGTTTGCCATATTTCCCCATTAATCAATCGAATCATGCATTCTGTACATTCTAGTGCCTATTGACATAGGTCCATGACTGTCTTCCCGACCCGTGTTGCCTTTGTATTGACATATGTTTGCTGTAGGTGTTTCACCAAGACTTCATCATTGTTATAGTGACAAGCATTCGCCTATTGGTTTCTATCGGCATAATATTCACGTGATTCTGGCAACTGTGGAAGGGTCTATTGGCAAAGGGCTGGGGTATCGGCATTATGTCCTGGCAATTTTGTTTTGTCACGCCAATTGACAGATAAAGGAACAACTCAGGGGGAGTCAAGGCTATCGTTGTAAGGTCTTGGCGAGTGACCTTCGATCTCCCTGACCTTACACATGGACTTGCTTCGAATAAACTTTCGGCAAGACTATGGTGAAGTCAGAGTAAGTATTGACGAATGTAGCGGGATCTCATCGAATGGAATGCAGAGGTCACTTTGTCAGCATAAGGTTTGTGGTGTCTCGCCGAATGACACATGGTTTTTGCTTTGGCCAGACGGGATGCTTTTGGTGTATGGTTACAACGAGTTTCCATTGTCACGCTGACCGGTGGTGGAAGAATTGGTCTATCGGTATGACTTATGTTGCTTTGGCAGAATGTCTTGGCATGTGTTTTCGGTCTTGCCGAAAAAGTTGAAAATGTGGCTTTTGGCGAGAGTTTTATGTTGTCTTAGTGAACTGGTATGTGCTCAGGGTGTTTCGGTGAAGCGATGTATAGTCTATGTGAGCTCTCCCCGATGAATGGAAGCTACAACGACACACTTGGGATAGATAGACTTGTCAGTGATAAATGATTTATGTAATGATGACTTGAATGTCTGATGAACTTTTGGTATAACATAAATTGTGTACAAGTGGTCCTCCTGATATCATAGAGTTACGATGACTATAAATGAGACAAAAGGAGCATATCGGTAAGAAACTATTTGTGTCTCAGCGATTGAAAAGTGTATTGGGGAGCCCCTCTTGGAAAAACTGAGACTAGTATGCGAGATTCTCATCGACGTCGCAGGGTCTGGGTGGAGCAGGGGAACACGGGCAGACAATGATTAACGTTATAATTTCCTTTGGCATACTTTCAAGACTGTCTTGGCGAATGGTTGGCAAATAAAATAGATTTCAAATGCTGTGGACCGACATGTGAGATTTTCTAAAATGTCGTTGGAGGCTGACATGATTTGGGCCTGATTTCCACGGTGGGCCGACATGAATTTGAAGCGATTTGATTCCTAATGCTGGTGTATAAATGTACACTCTCGATTGTAATTGGAAGAGAGATTTGGAGGATCAGATTTTAGATTAGATATAGTAGTTAGGAATGGCTACAGTGGAATAATTTTCTCTTATCAGAGACTATGTGCATATTTTCAAATGGCGAATTCAATGAAAATCAGCTAGTGTGGCAAGTTATTTTTGGTGTCAATTGTATGTTGAACTTATTGAAAAGTATTGCTGAAGTTGTCTCCAAGTTGATTCTTGCTGGTTGTTTAAATTGATGTAACAAGTTTACTTTCAGTTTATCAATGCACATTTGTTGTATTTGTGTGATTAATTGACTGGTTCTCTCAAGTAGAGATTAAATCCTTTTCATTGATCACAGTAATCAAGAAGATTCATTTGGATTATTAAGGAAGAGCTCAGTGGTCGTATTCTTGCATTGTTTATACAAGTTATGAACAAATCATATGCCTGCAATTTGATTTTTTGCCAGAATAAGTTGCCCACTTCTATTTCATTTGACTCCGCATACCCAATAAGGCACTGGTCTCTGCAATTTCATTATTTGAATTCACTCAGTTTCTTTATATCTATTAATTAAGTATTTTAGGATTTAGATATGAAGTTGCTATCAAGTTTGATTTCATTTGTTCACTCTCATCTGCCCTTGTGGAAAAAGCATTTTAGAAGGATAAATCATAAGTTAAGTCTGCTTCATTCAGAAAGGTGCACCTGCCTAGGTTTAGCAGCACCTGAAGAGTAGAAGGTTGAGCCCTCTTGACCTTGTCTATTACCCTAAAATGTATCAAGAGATTGGTAGCCTCTTGAGGTATCTTTACTTGCATTTTTGAGAGCTAATAGTCAGTATGGTATCCCTCAGTCCATCATCATAGACAACATACATCTGTTCAAAAACCAAGATGTTTGTGAGTGATGTGAGAGATTCCATATCCAACATCATTTTTCAATGCCATATTACCCTCAAGGAAATGGTCAAGCTAAGGCGTCCAATAAAACCATCCTTAAAATTCTCAAAAAGACTGTCAATGATGTTGGATGTGACTAGCACATCCAACTTAACCTTGCTCTATGGGTTTACCACACCAGCATTTGCAGACATATAGGAGCCACTCCATTCACCCTTGTCTTTGGAGCTAAAGCCATATTTCCCATCGAGGTAAAAATGCCATCCTTATGAGTCTCTCTGAAGGGTTTGGTAGATGATGAAGAATACATACAATCATGACTACACGAGCTAGAGATGTTAGAAGAAAGAAGACATAATTCCTTGAACCATCTACATGAATATCAGAATCAACTCAGATGTCGTAGTTACAACAAGAGAGTCATGGTCAAGAAGTTTGACATTGGTGATTTAGTCCTCATGCAAAATCCTAAAAATTAGGCTAACAGTGACAAGCCTAGCAAGTTCAAACCAAATTGGCTAGGTCCTTACATCATCATATGTTCTTTTGGTTATGGAGCATATGTTCTTTTGGTTATGGAGCATATCTTCTTTTGGTTATGGGGCATATCTTCTTTTGGTTATGGATCATATCAACTTGCTACTCTAGACAACGGACAACTAACATAGCCTATCAATAGGCTACATCTTTGCAAGTTCTATGCGTATCATTAGAAAGTTAGGCAGAAAACCTTAAAAAATACAAAAAAAAATTAAAAAATTAAAAAAATCATCACCTTGATGAAAACCTAGCAAGTAGGCATCTTGGTGACACCAAAAAAATAAAAAAAATGACAAAAATAGTAAAGAGAAATAATTTGTCCAAAAGTGAAAACCCAGTAAACAAGCATTTTGGATAAGTACCATGGTGAAAACCTAGCATAGAGGCACCATGCATAGTCGGTCATTGCTTTTCCATCTATTGTCACTCTATTTGCCTTAGTCCATAATAAAATAGTCACCTTTCTGGCACCACCATGACATCCATCACCAAAACCCTGTCATTTTCTCCCATGGCTGATAATGATTGGCATCAAGTCCTGCATGCCACTCATCCATCACCCCACACATGTATTTTTTGCATTTGTCTAGTTGGCTAGTCTTGGACTTGACTAGGGGAAAACTTTCATCATGTGACTATAGTGGGTATCGCACATGGTCTCGACAATCGAAAAAGTGTTGAAAAAATCCTAAAAAATGTAAAAAGTCCTAAAAAATCCTAAAAATCCTAAAATGTCCTCAAAAAGGACCTAAAAATTGAAAAAAGTTCTAAAAAAATCCTAAACATTATAAAATGTCCTGAAAAAAGACCTAAAATTTGAAAAATGTCCTGAAGAAATCCAATTTTTTTTTTAAAATATCTGAAAAACCCAAAAATAGAGTCATTTCTTGTCAAGTCTTTCAAGTCAGTCAATCTTGGTCATTTGTCTGAACTACGTTGTCTCTGCACATTTTCTACGTAGGCAAGGCTCATCATGGGGCCCCCGAGACATTAGGTCAGTCCTTTTAGGTTGTCAAAATAAAAATCATGGCTCAATCTTTGGTCATCAAGACAAAGTCATTGGTCGTGTCGAACTATGAGGTCTCTGAGTGTATGACGTAGGAAAGGCCATTAATCAATGAGCCCCCGAGGCCGCACTAGGTCAGTCCATTAGGGTTCATGACACTGCACTGGCAAACACATCAAAAGATCTTCAAATCCAATAAGTCATCTCAAAACAAACAAAATATTGCAACCAAACTTTGGCAATTCTTTGTCAAACACATCAGTATGTCAACACTAACATGTAGTCAACAACAATCAAACTTTAGTCAAACCCTAGTCAAACTTTACACAATTTCTGTCCAAACAAGTCAAATTCAGTCAAATAGTCAATTCATGGTTATTCTTTAGATGTGTCCTTCTAAAGAACAACCTTTGTCATTTGTACCTTAGGATGTGTCCTTCCTAGGTACTGTCACTGTCATTTGGCATTTTGAGGGATCCTCTTGACATTGGCATTATTCAGGATGTGTCCTTCCTAAACTTTGACATTCAGACATCGTCAAACATGACACCTTTGACATTTGACACTTTGGCATCGTCAAAATTGACATCCTTGACATTCGACAAAATTGGCACCTTTTACCATTCGACATCGTCAAACTTGGCATCTCGACATTAAAACACCTGGCATTCAGACACACTTGGAAAACACTTGGCATTTGTCTTTGGCTCTTTTGTCATGGTATTAGTTTCTCAGTGATGTCCTAACAACAAGGTTTAGAGAAGCAGTGATGTATGATGATGATTGTATTGCCTTGTCTTTTTGGCAGTCATGGTATTAGTTTCTCAGCGATGTCCTAACAACATGATTTAGAGAAGTAGCGACATATCATGATGATTGTCTTGTCTTGTCTTTTTGGCAGTCATGGTATTAGTTTTTCAGCGATGTCATGACAACAATATTTAGAGAAGTAGTGACGTATCATGATGATTGTCTTGTCTTGTCTTTTTGGCAGTCATGGTATTAGTTTCTCAGTGATGTCCTGACAACAGGATTTAGAGAAGCAACGACGTATCATGATGATTTTCTTGTTTTGTATTTTTGGCATTCATGTTGCTAGTTCCTCGAGGATGTTTTGGTAATAGGATTTAGAGGAGAAACATTCAACATTTCATGACTTGTCTTTCTTGTCCTTTTATGCTTGTGGTTGGTTATGACAAAAATACTGGGGCAATTGCACTCTTAGTATGAGTCATGATCATCCTTGTCTGTGACTACTTGTCTTATGTGATGGTACAACCTTGCACACCTTGATCTATGTCATATCATGGTGTTTGTTGGCCATTACAATAATCCACCCAATGATGATTAAGAGCAATAATTATTAAAGTCCTATAGTAATATGTTGAAGGATTTTGTCTCCGCGCTAACACTCATCTCCTTTTGTCTTGTCATCCTGTCTTGGCTATCTCACAACAATATCTTGTGACATACAAAAACATAAGTGCATACATGATCATAAAGGCATTGCATTAGGTCCATACATACATCATTTATATCATCAAAAGACATATACATTGCATCACATATTGCATCATACATAGTCATACATTAACATAATCATACACCATGGCATCCATTCAAATAAATACATTATGCATATCATCATCATCCATGGCATAGCATCATCATGACATATAAATAAACATCACACCAACATGACATCACATCATAAATAATCATCATAAAGGCATACATGACATGACATATAAATATCATCATCATTATAGGAATCATAAATGCATAATCCACATAGGCATCATATGGTAATCATAACTGCATCATCATAATAGTCATCACATAAACATACATCATAATGAATAAAATCAAATCACATCACATTTAGGTCACATCAAAACTGCATCATATATATATCATCTCAAAAATCATGTCATAGGATAGAGTCATGAGATATCCCAAAAATACGAGCTCACAGGCTCGATGGTCAAAATAGAAATGTCATAACATATCTATCTGTAATTTCCTAATGAAAGATAACAGTAAATAGGGCTCTGTTGAACTCTCCTCATCCCCTCGAGGAGAAGATCTAGGACATCGATGCTCTATCCAAGGTACGGATGCCATCATGGTAATTGTCACCTGTGCCTATGATACTTTTTGATGGTCCAAGTGGCACAACAACATGCAAAAAAAATATTGCTATTCTATTTCTCCTAAAAGAGAGAAAGAATAACACATGGATATCTTAACTCCCAAGGTCTTTGTAATCGGTTCTTGACTTTGTTGATGTCACTCAATTGTTGCTTTGAACTATAATGTTCAAGGGGCCTGCTGGTGTTGAGCTTCTGGATTGTTCTAAGATCAAACATAAATTCAAACCTACTTTAACTAGGATTTTTAAAGAAACAAAAAAAGATAGATCAAAGCTTTGGAACTGAAGAAAATGATCATTCATCCAACTTAACCAGACTTGTTACCTTTCAAGGAATTACTAACTAAAACTGCAAAACAAAATTAACTTGTGATTAACACATAGTTTCATTCATTCACAGTGCTAACTTCAACAACAGATTGCAAATCACTATTTAAACAAAACATAAAATAAAACTTCATTCCTTGAAATATTCTCAAATCAAATGATTAACTGAAGATGAATACCATTCAGGAACACAACATGAAGTAGATTTAAATCTGGTTGCTTCTACTGTTAGTGAAATAGATAAGCAACATTTACAACTCTGGCACAATCACCAATGTACAGAAAACCTATATCTTCAGACTGTTTCCATCTACACTAAGAAAACTTGAAAGATACATTATTACCTACGCTGAATCTAACTCCTAACTATGAAGACAAATGAAGCTCCCATTACAAAGAAATAGGATACATTTTTGTCTCCTCTATCTTTTCTAAAACTTCTACATAAAAATTGTACACTTTCAAAAGAGGCAAAAAAATGCCATATATACAAAATGTAACCAAAAGAAAGTTGGCCCCTATTTTAGGGTTTTACAAAAAATATCCAACTCCAGAAGGGTCGGTTTCCAGATCTTTTTGAATAGAGTTAATGCTGCATTCAATGTGAATCCCTGCTGTCCATGTCGGTGAAGGATCACCTTCAGGAGAAGCCTTCAGATCTTTTACAAACACAACATTAACTTTATGCCTCGGTGTCCATCTTTGAACTCCCTTGTAGAGCTGCCTTGAATGCTCTAAAGCATTATCATTAATGCCGATCCACCTCTGCCAATAGCGATCCCACCTGTCCCTAAGACTCGTGGTTCTTTCTTTCCTTTGACCTCCTTGTGCTCAAGATCTTTCTGCACGTTGACCACCTCTGGAAGCAGCATCAGACTTTTCGTTAGATATCCACACCAGTGTTCACCGAGCTGCTCCACTGACTCGTTCATATATCAAATCCACATCAGTCGCATTCCGTTGATCTCCCTTAGAGGGGTAGTCAACCAATCCCACAACCAATGGTTCGCCCCTTTAGCTTCTTCTAATTGGGTGAACATAGGCCACACAAGATTCCCGGGCAGTCAAAGGTCATTTGAATGGACTTGCATGTCGGTGAGACACTGGTCGTGTCTCCCTGACGTGATTATACCTCATAGCAGCCATCGACATAGCATATGATGATTGGAAAGACCTCATAGTGAGCGACACAAGTCATATTGATATCCACAGAAACCATCAGCAAGACAATTATTATCGGCTAGGGGTCATGGCGAGTTCTCATTAGTCATACCGGTATCCCTTTTTCCACTGGGAAATCTCTTGCTATCAATAAGACTTCCCATTGTCGGCAAGACCTCTCATCGAGCCCCTCCACCTTTCGGCTAGACGTTATAGCGAGCTCATTTTATTTTGGGGAGACTCCACTTGGTCACCGAAACTTCATAGCGATGACAAATCATTTAGCCAGGAGCCTCCATTTCACTTCAGCAAGACTTCACTTGGTTGAGGAGAGATTACATCGGGCAGCAAAAGTTATAGCGATATCCCCTTTCATCTCCAAGTTCACCACTATCAGCAAGACTTCCCTCAGTCGGCGAGATGTTATATCAAAGCCCCCCACCTTTCGGCGAGACTTCTATCTATCGGGGAGACATCTCTCTAAGCTCAAAACATTATACTGAAGGTTTCACTAGTCGGCAAGAGATCCTTGGGTCGGCTAGACATCATGCCGATATCATTTGATGTCGGCGAGACTAGCTTCCTTCGCCAAGACATTTTGTAGTCGTCCAAACATCACACCGAAGGGAGAACCCTTCGGCGAGACCTCCTTCTGTCAGCGAGACTTCATGGCGAATATAAATCTTTCTCCCTGATGTGGCCTTTTGAACAACTGTCAGGGAGAATTTTATCGGTCGGCAGGACCTTTCGCCGAGCTCACAACTTTCGCCGAGACTGCCCCTGTGTCGGTAGGACATCTCCCTAACGCCGTTCAATTTCGGCAAGAGTCCACCCTATCAGTGAGACCTCTTGTCGATGCTACCATCCTTCGTCGAGACCTCCTTCTGTCGGCGGGACTTCTCCCCAAACTCGAAGCTTTTTCGGTGAGAGCCCGCTGTGTCGGCGAGACCTTTTGTCGAGTTCCAAACATTACACCGAAGGGTGAATCCCTTTCAGCGAGACTTTTCCTCTTTAGCCATACCTCTTGCCAAACATAAATCTTTCTTGGCGAGATCCACCGATGACATCCCTCTCGCCAAGACTTCTTCGCAAGCGGAGAGACATATAAAACCTTACGTCAACTAAGATGTCATGGTGACCGGTGGATCCCAAATGAATAATACACCTCGCCAGTCGGCAAGACACCTGAAAGGTGTCAATGACTTTCTTCTTAGAGGAATTTTATGCTGAGTGGGATTGAGGCATGCTTTCTAGTTGAATTCCCTGAGAGATATCTTCAGATGAGTGAATCAATCCTGCAAAACAAATACCTCCATTAGTCCTCAAAGAATATGAAATACACTATTGTTTATCATGCCTTCAATTTTAACAAAAAGAAACCCAACTTTAACTGAGGCAGAACCAAAATTAGACAGAACAAAAGATTGACTTACGAGGAAAACAACGGAACTCCTAAGACCAAAACAAATAACCAAAGGAAAAGGAGAACAAAAGAAAAGGGGGGACCCATTTTGTTCCAGAATAAAATGGGGTGGTTATGCAAGGCATAACAAATGGCAACTTGGCTGGGAAAACGGTTTAACCATTTTCAAGAAACTAAAGGATTCAGCTACCCTGAACTCCTGGTTTATGAACATCACAACTCTGGTTGGGTCAATTTTAACAACCAAGGCTGAGCTAGAATCTCAAATGTAAATCAACAATGGCTACCCCTAAATCTATGTGTGTGCTTGATTGTGCATCACTCTTTTATAAAGATTATTCATCTTTCGAACAACAATGTGCAATATTTGAACTACATGAGTTGATTTCCTTTTGATGTTGTACAATGATATCCTGGGCATTGTTCCACTGCCGGTCAGGCATCCATAGCCCCGACAGAGATACCTCTAGTTTTCTCACAGCATTGCTCTACTGCCAATCAAGTGTCCATAGCCCCGGTAGAGATACTGGAATCACCCATTCATATTGAGTCTTCTTTTCTCTTTAGATAGTTCTCTCTTTTTTTATTCTTTTTTCTCTTGGAGTTTTAGATATTTCATTCAATTTCTCAATATGTTAGATGTTTAACATCTGTTCTGGGTTGAAAACTACCATGGAACTCATAACAACACCTGGGAGATCAGATTTTTCACTCAAATCTTACAACACTATCATCCTAGGAAAAATATACCATTACAAGAGGAGATGATTTTGATGATTTGTGACAGATTCAGAGGTAACTAATGAAGATTGTTTACTTTGCACCTTGTTTTCAAGACTTTCCACAACTCTTATTGACAATGGGCATAAAGTGAAGAATTTAGGACAAAATCATCCAATCAGAAAACCTGAAAATATCTAAACCACTTCTCTCCTCATAACCAAAGTATACTTCAGATAACAACCCACCATTTCAAGATGGAAAGAACAGAGAAACCCCAAAGAACAAACAAGACAGAAACCAAAAGTACAAAGGAAATGAAGGAACAAAAGAAAAGGACAAGCAAACAAAACAACAAAACTATTTACAAATAGAAAAACAAACAGACTATTTACAGACAGAACAGAAAAACTAGAGGACACAGGAAAAAGAAAATGAAAGAACAAAAGAAAACTAACTAAACCAAAAACCAACACTAACCAATCCTAATCCTAAACTAACTCTAAAGCTAAGCCCTTTAAACACAAAACTGTAAAATTTGTACATTGACTTGACTGATTTTTCATTGTGTAGCAATCTTAACCTATTAGGCACAATTCTAAACCTAGCAAATTTATCTTTATACTCAGAAATATGAAGTTTATGTGCAATAAGTTTTTTCTGAGAGTATAAAGCTTGAAGTATTATCAGTTGTGGGTTCGCAGTTTTGTCATGATTTACCCACAAACACATTTTACTATCCCCAATGCCATAATCAAACTAAAAATCATTGAGACATAGAGGATAATGAAAGGACACCACCTGATTCATAAGATTTCTAGTTACTGATGCAGACTTGTGTTGTATGAACTCCTTCTCTCGAGGTTTCGGCTCATGGAACACCACTGAAGCAAGGTTTGTCTTGGGGCTGGGATATTCACTAACTAGCATCTTTGTATTCATCTCGGGTATAGAGTGAAATTTTTTCTAGATTTCTTGAGATGAAGTCTTACTTTCAACATTCTCTTGAAACATGTCACCCCCAAGGGTTTGAGAATCTGCGTCTAGCTTATCACCATTGATGTCAGGGATACTGGCACATGGTGAACAAGGATTTCCTTCGAACTCATTTGAATGCACAGAGTCAAAGTTAGGAAAGCACTTTCTCAATTCATATTCATGCACATCATCAATAAGAACATGCCATTCAACATCAAATTTATCAATATTAAGATCAAATTCATTTGTGGATGCTAAGAAAGGACTCTCTTCAACCAACACATTTGAGTAAACAGAAGCAAAATCAAGAAAATACTCCCTTATCTCCTTCTCTTCATCATATTGAAGAGATTCAACTTCTAAGATAACCTCTTGGTCGCTTTCTTGGCATTCCTTTGCTTCATCCAAATGTATCCCATCATGAATTTATTTAGGGAACACTTGACTGATCTGCACATCTACTCGAACGTCTTCCCTTAAAATTTCATTTTGGCATTTAAGTCCTTGCCTTTGACCACAAGAGTCATTGGTAATCCTATCTTGAAGTGTGTTATCTGTTTCAATCCATTCACTACTTAAATCAGTAGAGTCATCTTCTTGTGTTAACCCATCAAAGTGTGTTTCTTCCTCATTCACCATCATGAAAGAATCTATGGATGCATTGATGAATCCATTCTTCACTTCTATCAAGTCCTCACTAGGTGGAGGAGTTCCATCAGTTGTTGAATCCATCTTAATGCAAGGATCAAGGTCATCAAAAGATAGGGAAGAATTAAACCTCTTCACACAATTATTCTCATCATTTTGGATGGACAGATTATCATTTTCATGCATACTAGTTGTTTCATCCTCCTCATTGAGGGGATACGTACTCCAAGGATCCTCCATAAGTATTCCTTCACTGGTGATTAGTTGTTTGAAATATAACTTCATCCTACCTAGGAAGACGTGGCAGTCCATCTGAGAGTGTTGATTAGTTTGATGTATCCTACATCCACTTGGACCAACAAGTTAGATGATAGTTTCAGATCTCCCAGCTCTTCTAATTTCTCCCTTATTCGATTTTGCATACGAGGGACATCAATCCACCATGAACCATGTTCCTTTGTCCATTCCTCATCACCCTAATTCTCATCTTGATCAGAAGAGTTGTTCAAATCGTTGGGAGATATTGTTGATTTCTCGTGACATAAATCATGTATTAATACCTCATCTCCTTCAAAGCCATCATTAGTACTAACATTTTCAACAAAGCTAGATTCTATCTTGAGATTTCCATTATGCTCTAAATTTACATCCATTTCATGCTTTTTACCAAACAAGTCATCAAAATTATATTCTGGCTCATCAAATGTTTCATCTACAACTTCATTGTGATGTATTGGACTATGCTTTGGAATATGACCGAAAAGAGATGATATGGTCACAACTTCATTGACAAGTGGAGTACTTAACTCTGTGATTGGATTTTGCTGAGAGAAGTTCTCCCAGTGGTCTTGTGTGTGATTGACCTAATACGGGGTGTTGGGGAATGTGGTGCTTGGAACCTCAGGAAGGTTGTAGTTGCTTGGTGAGAATGATTGCACTTGGGTAGGGATGGTGGGTGAAGTGGCATAAGGCTGTAGATGATGGCGGTTTGTAAGCACAAGAGGATCAAAACCCTGAGTTTGGCTATCTCAATTTCTAGTGTCATGTCCAAATTGTGCCAATAAGAGAGCTTTGTTCAATGCATCATGCAAGGATGTAGCCTCACCACAACATCTGACTTTGGTTGTAAATGAGGGGTTTAAACCCAAATAATAATTCTCTATCAGTTATGATCATCAACAACCAAATCTAAAGATTGAACCCTTCAATACATAAACAAAAATCTGTGATTAAATTGATAAATTGATTCCGATGGTTTCCTTCTTATGGTTGCAAATTCAAACGATAGGTCTTGTGTTCATGCATAAGGGTCAAACTGATCCACAAATAAAATTTCTAACTTCGTCCATGAAAAAATATAATTTGGTGGAAGATTAACATACCATTGCCTTGTTGTACCTTGAAGTGTTTTGACAAAAAGTTGACAGGTTGTATCTTCATGAAGAATTCGGTGAAGAGTCATCAAATCCTTGCAAATCCTAACATGATCTTTAGCAATTTTTACATTGTTAGTGAAAAATAATGGAAGCCTATTATGCATATGATAAGGAATTTCTTTAAGAATCCCAGGGATACATAAAGGGCTGCCCATCGGAGCTGGGTTTTCCAAGATCTGACCCACTCCAACTTACAACAATCCAAAATTACTCAAGGAGGCCCTCCTACTGCTAGTTTCTGTTGACGGTTCAAGTGGCACAACAACATGCAAACACAATATTGCTATTATGTTTCTCTTGAAAGAGAAAGAATAACACATGGATATCTTAACTCCCAAGGTCTTTGTAATCGGTTCTTGACTGTGCTGATGTCACTCAATGGTTGATGTGAACTATAATGTTCAAGGGGCCTGCTGGTGTTGAGCTTTTGGATTGTTCTAAGATCAAATAGAAATTCAAACCTACTTTAATAGGGGTTTTTAAAGAAACATAAAAAGATAGATCAAAGCTTTGGAACCGAAGAGAATGATCATTCATCCAACTTAACAAGACTTGTTACCTTTCAAGGAATTCCTAACTAAAACTACAGAACAAAATTAACTTGTGATTAACACACAATTTCATTCATTCATAGTGCTAACTTCAACAACAGATTACAAATCACTATGTAAACAAGACATAAAATAAAACTTCATTCCTTGAAAGCTTCTCAAATCAAATGATTAAACTGAAGATGAATACCATTCAGGAACACAACATGAAGTATATTTAAATCTGGTTGCTTCTACTTTTAGTGAAACAGATAAGCAACATTTACAACTCTGGCACAATCACCAGTGTACAAAAAACCTATATCTTCAGACTATTTCCATCTACACTAAGAAAACTTGAAAGATACATTATTCCCTACGCTGAATCTAACTCCTAACTATGAAGACAAAC
The DNA here is from genome assembly GCA_007258455.2 of Sequoia sempervirens. NCBI lineage: Eukaryota > Viridiplantae > Streptophyta > Pinopsida > Cupressales > Cupressaceae > Sequoia > Sequoia sempervirens. The sequence continues at coordinate 408,652 of VDFB02069318.1, forward strand.
GAAGCTCCCATTACAAAGAAACAGGATGCAGTTCTGTCTCCTCTATCTTTTCTAAAACTTCTACCTAAAACTTGTAGCATTTCAAAAGAGGCAAAAAAATCCCATATATACGGAATGTACCCAAAAGAAAGTCAGCCCTTGTTTTAGGGTTTTACAAAAAATATCCAACTCCAGAAGGGTTGGTTTCTAGATCTTTTTGAATAGAGTTAATGCTGCATTTAATGTGAATCTCTACTATCCATGTCAGTGAAGGATCTCCTTCAGGAGAAGCCTTCAGATCTTTTACAAACATAGCATTAAATTTATGCCTCAGTGTCCATCTTCGAACTCCCTTGCAGAGCTGCCTTGAATGCTCTAAAGCATTATCATTAATGCCAAGCCACCTCTGCTAGTAGCGATCCCACCTATCCCTGAGACTCGTGGTTCTTTCTTTCCTTCAACCTCCTTGTGCTCAAGATCTTTCTGCACGTTGACCACCTATGGAAGCAACATCAAACTTTTTGTTAGATCTCCACACCAGTGTTCACCGAGCTGCTCCACCAACTCGTTCACCGAGCAGATCCACATCGGTCACATTCTGTTGATCTCCCTCATAGCCTGGGTAGTCATCCAGTCCAACAACCAATGGTTCGCCCCTTTAGGTTCTTCTTATTGGGTGAACATAGGCCACTCAAGATTCTCGAGCGGTCAAAGGTCATTCGAATGGAATCGCATGTCGGTGAGACACTGGCCATGTCTCCCCAATGCGATTATACCTCATAGCAGCCATCGGTGTAGCATACGACGGTCGGAAAGACCTCATAGCAAGTAGCACAAGTCATATTGATATCCACAAAAACCATAAGCAAGACAATCATTATCAGCCAGGGGTCATGGCAAGTTCTCATCGGTCATACCAATATCCCTTTTTCCACTGGAAAATCTATCGCTATTGGCAAGACTTCCCATTGTCAGCAAGACCTCTAATTGAGCCCCTCCACCTTTTAGTGAGACACCATCGAGTTGGCTAGACATTATAGCGAGCTCATTTTATTTCGAGGAGACTCCACTTGGTCACCGGGACTTCATAGCGATGACAAATTATTCAACCAGGAGCCTCCATTTCACTTCGGCAAGACTTCACTTGGTCGGGGAGAGATTACATCAGGCATCAAAAGTTATAGTGATATCCCCTTCCATCGCCGAGTTCACCGCTATCGACAAGACTTCCCTCAGTTGGCGAGACGTTATATCGAAGCCCCCCACCTTTCGGCAAGACTTCTATCTATCGGTGAGACATCTCTCTGAGCTCAAAACATTATACCGAAGGTTTCACCAGTCGGCAAGAGATCCTTGGGTCGGCCAGACATCACACCAATATCATTTCATGTTAGCGAGACTAGCTTCCTTCACCGAGACATTTCGTAGTTAGCCAGACATCACACCGAAGGGAGAACCCTTTGGCGAGACCTCCTTCTATCGGTGAGACTTCATGGCGAATATAAATCTTTCTCCCCGATGCGTCCTTTTGAACAACTATTGGGGAGACTTTTATCTATCGGCAGGACCTTTCACCGAGCTCACAACTTTTGCCGAGACTCCCCACATGTCAGTAGGACATCTCCCCAAAATTAAACCACTCTCCCCGACGCCATTCCATTTTGGAAAGAGTCCACCCTATCGGTGAGACCTATTGCCGATGCTACCATCCTTCGTCGAGACCTCCTTCTGTCGGTGGGACTTCTCCTCGAACTTGAAGCTGTTTCGGCGAGACCCCGTTGTGTTGGCGAGACCTTTCGCCGAGTTCCAAACATTACACCAAAGGGAGAATCCATTTTGGTGAGACTTTTCCTCTCCGGCCATACCTCCTGTCGAACATAAATCTTTCTCGGTGAGATCCCCTGATGACGTCTCTCTTGCCGAGACTTCTTCCCAATCGGAGAGACATATAAAACCTTACAGCGACTGAGATGTCATGGCGACTGGTGGATCCCAAATGAATAATACACCCTGCTAGTCAGCAAGACACCTGAAAGGTCTCAACGACTTTCTTCTTAGAGGAATTTTATGTTGAATGGGATTGAGGCATGCTTTCCAGTTGAATTCCCTAAGAGATATCTTCAAATTAGCGATTCAATCCTGCAAAACAAATGCCTCCATTAGTCCTCAAAGCATATGAAATACACTATTGTTCATCATGCCTTCAATTTTAACAAAAAGAAACCCAACTTTAACTGAGGCAGAACCAAAATTAGACATAACAAAAGAAAGACTTAGGAGGAAAACAAAAGAACTCCTAAGACCAAAACAAAGAACCAAAGGCAAATTAGAACAAAAGAAAAGGGGGGACCCATTTTGTTCCAGAATAAAATGGGGTGGTTATGCAAGGAATAATAATACTAATGGATCTGTCACCATGGCCTGTACCTATGACACTGATGGAATGGCTATTGAGGGTTGCACTGATGCTGTAACTAATGGATCTACCACTGGATGCTAGCTATGTGTGGACCTATGCTATGATTCAGATGACCTATGACTATGCCCTAACCCGTGACTTGAGGCATGCCTATGGGAATGGTTGGACCTATGCCTTAATGACTGCCCTAAGGAAGTGGAACCCCCTGCACTGCTCTGACTCCAGCTGCCACTGTCACTCCCTGACCTACTACCGCTACCTGTCCTCATCTGTGTCTACGTCATAGTAGGATCTCTTCTCTTAACTGGCACTACCTACTCATATAGCAACCTGTATCATCTCAAACATGCATTGACCCTAGAAAACTCTCGTGCCATGTCACCTGACGGTCCTGTGCATAATTGTGTAAACTTTGTGCACCACTAAGCCGACTCTTGCTCACAGATCACTACCTGATCTCACTCCACCCTAACCACCTCTAGCTCTGCCTATAGTGCCCTTACCTGCATTGTGCTCTCATTCAACCACTGTTGCAAATCTGCCACCTGCTAATCTATCGTCGTGTCATGTGGCAGTGGTGATCCTGAAGTTATCTTCTCTCCCTCAACCATCCTCCACCTCAATAACTGCTCCACCTCATCAATAGCATCGTCATCATCCTCCCTAATATCCTCCTCTCCTCTGAATCCCTCATCTCTTGGCATCCACCTCCACATCCTATCTAGCCTCCTCGTCTACCACATCCTCTTGATGTATCTCCTCCTTGGCTAGATGCTCCTCCTCTCTCTCCTCCTCGGCTGCCTTGGGGATGGCATCCTATGCCACTCTGGCCACTCACTATCTCACCCTCCTGCTGCCCCCGTCCCCTCCTCTCCTCCTCCTCCTGCCATCTCCCCCATCATCTCCATCATCACCATCTCTCGCTCCCCCTACCTCTGTCTCTCCCTCGTTCTCTGCCTCTCCCCCTATCTCTAGGTTTGCCTCCTCGAACAACTCATGGAAGCCACAGTATGATTGATCTCCTGTCAATCAATGCTGACCCATCCAAATATGTCAAAGGGACTGGACGATGAGTTTTCCACCATAAATCATAATTAGCATTAGTCCCCGGCTCTACAACTCCACCCCTCCATCCCCACTGTCGCGCTACCAGCCCATCAATCTACTACTCTACAAATGGTATGGATATCGAAGGACCCCAGGCTGACTCTCTAGATGACCTGGCATACTCGGTTGTACCGATCAGAACACCCTGTTGCTTGGCGAACTGTTGTAAGACCCTTTGTGGTAGGTACATCTCGATAATCAACTAGATCTGCATAGTCCTGCCAATTAAATATTTGAACTGCCTACAAAAACTAAGATGGTCATCCTCATCCTCCCACTGCCTGCAGTCTCTCTAAGGTCTCCAGATGAATGATATCATGGTATCAATCCAATGACGCCACCAACTTGTCTCACCGACTCAAGTCTGCTGTAAGGCGCCCGCATAGTAATAGATGTATGGCATGCCATCTGCTAGCTGAGCTCTCTGGATGGGTAGACAGAAAATAGCTACGTGCTCCCATGTCCAAACCATCAAGAGAATCATCCCACACCCAATGCTCTGTTCTCTCTCATAGGCCACCTCATGGAGCTGATGATATAGCATGCCTAGTAAGCAAGGTCCCCAAACATAAACGTTCTTGTCTCATCTCATCCTGACAAGAACATCTCCCCAGCCAATGGGAAATCTGTGTCCTTAGTGGTCCAGAATTAGTACCTCGTTGATCAGTGTCACTAGTAGTGCATCAAATCGCCCGTAATGCTCCACCATAAACTCCCAGCGGATCTCATAACCCTCAATCCCCAGCCCTGCACCCTGATCATGATAGTAGGATGTGAAAGTATGGTAACTATGTTGTGGGTCATAGATTATCTTCTCTCCTCAAATTGGCAGATGAAGAATCTGGTACATGTCCTCAAGCGTAATAGTCGTCTCTCTTGTCGACAAGTGGAAGGAGTAGGTCTCCAAGTACCATCCGAAGCCCCCTATTTGCTCGGATAATGGGAATATAGGCGACATAGTAAAGTCCAAGTCGCATAAGTCGTCGTTTCTCTCAGTCTGATAGCTGATCCCGAAACCTATATGTGGATGGCTTGCTCTCACATGTATAAATTGACGCTAACTGTCTATGCACATGTGTCAAAGCTTACATTAGCATCTTATTGAAAATCATCATTATCACTTATCTAATGCAAAAGCATTCAAAATTTGAAATTAAGCAAAGTCAGCCTTGGTCAAAGTCAAAGTCAAATGCCTCACGTTGACTTCATTTGCATCACGAAAAGGCGTTTGCGTCACTCTATACTTCAATTGCATCTCAATATGTTGATTGTGTCATTCCCACTTGCGTTTGCATTACATCGGATCACTTGTGTCACGATTTCTTGCATATGCATCACTTCATTCGAATGTGTGAACAAACGAATGCATCACAACATGTCATATGCGGCATTATAGCTCTCGTTTGCGGTGCGATTTTGCGAATACGTCACACTTTTTTGCAAATGTGTCACATATTCATGTTCTAACCTAATGACCCCTTTGCATTTGCGTCACAACACATCAAATGCGTTGAACGCAAATGCGAATGCAGCTTACGTGCACGCACATGCATCGCAGCGCATTCGTTACCCAACTTAAACCCCTAAAATGACACGTAAAACAATAAAATCATAAAGCACGGTTGGGGTACGTACTACTGGCTCTGAGCTCTCTAGCCGCTTGTAAGTCCGCATGATCTCCCCACGATGCTCGATCATTGGTATCACCATTGTGGCTATAGTCCTCCTCACTCTGAGCTCTCAAAATTACTAAGGTGAAAAGTGAAAATGAATTGACTTTTACCCCATTTTCAACCTATTTATAGGATCAAAATGGCATTTGTCAAACCTTTTTATTACTAGAGGCTCTTTTAACCAACTTTGACCATCTTTTTGGTTACTTTAAACTCCTCGAAATCCTAAATCGTCTGTGCCATTCTCTTTTTGGACATCAAATTGACTTGTCGGGATACTTTCAATTTTTTTTGTCACCAGACCAAAATTTGAAAATTTTCCTGAGGGGGCATAAATACTTTGTACCTTCATTGGGGCATGACTGTGATTTATTATCTTTGTCACAATGCGACAGGTTGCATTATGACAAAGAGGGGCAAAATGTAGACACTTAAAAATGACCTAGGCCTGCAAGCTCTATTTTCCACCTTCCTAGCATAATTAAGAAATTTTAATTATGTCATTGGTCCACTTTCAACTATTAATTAAATAATTCATAATTATTTAATTAATTCATGTCTTTTTATTCTTCTTGATTATTTAAATAAATAAATTTTATTTATTTATCTAAATATGTCAGTAATTGTCTAAAGTCTCTCTATAATTAAATAAATTTCTTAGTTTATTTAATTATCCTTGTCCAATAATTCTTCCTAATTATTTAAATAGATAAATTTTATTTATTTATTTAAATATGTCACTAATTCTTAAGTATTCTTATAATTAAATAGATTCTTTAATTTATTTAATTATTGGTCATCTTCTCTAATTAAATAATTATCTTCAATTATTTAATTACCTTATTTGACATTTTCCTCTTTTTAGTAAATAATTTGAATTAATTATTTATTGTCATGTGGTCCCACCTTTTGAATTAAATTAATTTTTAATTTGAAATAGACTTTTTCCTCAAAAATCAAATAATTTCCATTTATTATTTGATTTTCCAGCTACCTCTTTTTTTGTGCCAATCTTATCTCTTGTCACATGCATTGTCAACCCTTGATTTGATTTCCTAAAAATCAATCTTGTCCATCCATTTTGAATTTGATCTAATGTTGCCCTAACCTTAATTGTGGGTTGTCAAATTGAATCTTGTCCATTGATTCTAGGGCACTTGTCAATATTCAATCTTGGCCATTCACTCAAAATTGCATTTTTTATAAAATGGCAATTTTTCTCTCATTTTGCCATCTCATGCAATCTTGTTTTAGGCAATCTCATGCTATCTAGACTTCATTCTCTTGTCATTTTCTTGCAATCTTGTCATCTTGCATTATTGTCATTTTTTCATAGGCATAATTAGACACAGTTTAGATGCTTACTAGTTGCATTGTAGCTTAGTATTGCATATTGTCATCTCAAATCCTTCAACATTTGCATAGGGCTTGTCATTGTCATTAGATTGCTCATCACAAATTTGAGGGAAACATCATATTTGTAGCAAGTTGAGAAGGTGTAATGGAGGTCAGCCATGGAGATTGAAGACATTTGGTGAGATCTTTCATTTTATTCTCATGTTATTCCTTTGCACTCTATTACTACTTCGGGTTTTATGTTAATGCATTAGATCTACTAACCCTAGGAAAAATACCCTTAGTTACATATATTTTGTGGGGGAAAGTGACATAATGATAGGATTACAATGAGATATTATAAATTGACCATGGATATATTTCTCTTTTCTTAATGGGCATAATTATAGTATTAGGGGTTTAGTTGTTATAAACCTTAGGCTTGATCACTCATGACTACTCCTAGTTTTAGATTAGATTCCACCATAATGGGCAAGAGTATACATTACAAGTTTTGAAGGTAGTTAATTTTCAAATGGTTAGCTAGCATCGTAAGGATTTGTTATAGAAATGATGCTCTGGTATTTTGCCACAATTTCACTTTTTCAAGGATTAACATGTTTCTCCTTTGTGGGATTTGTAAGACTACATTAATCTAGCTTCTCTATCTTTCATGATCATTAAGATTAAATTCATCTTCCAACTATTTTTATCCTTTCTTGCATGAGATAAGATACTCATTTAACATCCTTTCCTATTATAGAGGCTCCCATAAAGCATGCATACCAAGGAAAAAGAACACATATAGATCTATGGGTCCAAATATTCTTTTCTTTTTCTTAATATTTCGTTGGCATGCATCTTTGTGAATGTTTGTTGTAATGGAACCCATTATCTTTATGTGTTAATATTTATTTGACAAGCATGTTTGTTAATACTCGCTTACTTTGAAATACATGTTCATGAGTAACAATACTTTTGGTAGACTACTACGTTAAATGTTTACATCATTATAATAGATTGTTGAAATATGGTGTCTTTAATACATATTCATGTTATGATTCACTTACACCTCAAAGTAGGAAAAATATAACGGTGTTCAATATTTGTATATCTAGGCTAATTCCCATAGAGTTTGGGACCATTTTAATGGAATGCCTTAATACAATTACATAAGAATTGTTGGAGTAAATTTATTAATATTTACTCTAGTACTTAATGCAAACTTATGAAAAGGTCATCTAGTTCTGATTGCGAGTGTTATTGCATTAATTACACATTTCAATCAGTCATGTGCTTTATTCTTTGTGTTACACACAAGATAACCACATTTAACTGATTCATGCATTTTGTTATCTCACTCCTCTCTCAGTCAGAACTCCATCATTCAGGGTCTCATGTTGAGTTCACCTGAGTCTACATAAGGATATTCAATCCTTCATTGTATTCATTCAGTAATTGATTCAATAATCAATAATCATTATTGTTTCACATATTTTGTTGTGTTTTTTCTGTGTGTGACAGGGTTTTCTTCAGAATATCATCCACGGCTTTTGGAATCTCAATCATGGATTCTTTCAAAATGACACACATTTGTGTAAATTTGTGCCTAGTCTTATATCCTTTATCCATAAGTTTATACTCTCATACATTTACTTGTTTCTTTAATTTTAAGATTTTTCTATCTTAAATCAATATTTACTAAATTTAGTATTTCATCTAACTAGCTCTTAATACAAAAATAAAAATAAAAAATAACTATTTACCACTTTTTAGTAAGGATGAGACATAAAATTGTTCTTAATTGCTTGACCATTAAAATGCATGATATTTGAGTAGAATATAGCAAAACAAAGACTAAAATTTGAATTAATGGCTGGTGTGGACATTTGAGATTTCTAGTTTCTAATGTCTACTCACTCCTTCATTTGGAATGTTCTGATATTAAAATCATCATAAAATAATTAAGTCAAAAATAGTACTGGAATGAATGGTCCATTAGGTGGTCCTAACTTTCCACCATCATAAATATCACCTAGATGTACAATAAATGCTAAATAGATCATTCATATTTAAATACAAATTCTTAAGAACAACTACTCTTCTAATATGAATTAATAAATTGACAAAAAAACTCCATACTTAAATTTTGATTAAACTACCTAATCTTCCTTAAAAGAACACTGGAACAATGACAAATATAAGTAAATACATACCAAATAAAATCTGTTAAAAGTGTATATAACTCACAATACAGGAGGATAACTTAGCAGCTCGCACCTCCGTCCTTTACAGTCCTCTTGTTGGCCGGTCAGAGGATTGCCATTTATTCTATTTGTAATCTTTCTTTCAACTTTGTTCAATAAAAAAAAAACATTAAATTTACATTCATATTTCTTCCTAGAATGAATGAATGGCCTATTAGATATCCTAACGCTTCACCATCATAAATATCACCTCGATGTAATGAATGCTAAATAGACCATTCATATTGAAAAACAAATTCTTTTGAACAACTACTCTTCTAATATGAATTATAAAAATTGACTAAAACCTCCATACTAAAATATTGATTAAACCACCTAATCTTCCTTAAAAGAACACTGGAACAAAGGCAAATATATGTAATAATTACTGGAGAAATGTTGCTAAAAGAGTGCATATAGCTCACAATACATGGGGATAACTTAGCAGCTCGCATTCCCTAAATAACATTAAATTTACATTCATATTTCTTCCCAGAAATCGTCCAAGTTCCAGGCAAGTATCTCAACATTCTCCTCCATGAAAGTGGCAAAAGAAGAGGAGGTGAAGCATTATCATCGGCCATGGCATCCTCTGTTGTTGTTGGCAAGATCACTGGAATCTCCTTGAGAACTGAAGGAGGGAGATTGTGAGATGAAGGAAGAGCAAGTGAGGATATCCAAGGGCAGGTATTACCACATAATTCCTCAGCTTTGGGTCGCTTGGCCACCGGCTTCAACAGTACAGGCTTCTCAGTTGACTTTCTCTTGTCATCATTATTAATTCTGTGGGCCAAACTATCTGGGTTGGGCATTCCTGTTAATTGCTGCACCACATCCTTGAAATGGAATATATCTGTGGTCACAAATTGGACGTCCCTTCTTTCTCCTGAACCCTTTTTCTTCATATTGTTAGGCAGCCCTTCTTTTACTTTCAAGGTATTTGGCAGGGAAATGAGTCGATCTGCCCGTCCAGCATGAATTTATAAAGTTGATATTTTGCAGGGAAATGAGTCAATGGGTTTGTTAATTCATAAATGTTTTGCGTAGATGGAAAAAATGTCCAAGTGATCTGACACACGTCACACACCAGGAATGTTCTGGAAGGTCAATGAGTCGGTCATGTTATGCAGCATAAGTTCATAAATAACAGGCCTGATCGTATTGACAGACAGACTGGTTTGGTACAAATCAATTGATACCTATCTTGCGTACTGTCTATCAGTAGAATGCAGGTTTCACTGTATTTATTAATTAATTGAAAATAAAAAATAACGTATTTGATATTTTCAATGGTTCTAGGAAAATTCAGCATCAGCAATTTACCTACAGAAAATTCAGCATCAGCAATTTACCTACAGAAAATTTAGCATCAGCAATTTACTGTCATGGAAAATTGACCGACAGAAAATTCACCGCAGGAACACACTAATATTTTTTGATATATATTTCAAAATTTTTGATTTTATTAAAAATATTAATGCGGGTGAATTGCGGTGAATTTTACTTGGTGGTGAATTTTCCCACGTCAAATTATTTTCCATTGCTGGCGATGAATTTGTCGTATGTCATTTTCAATTAATTGATAAATACAATCAAATATGCATTCTTGTGGCTACATAGACGTTGTCTCTATTTTGTATATATGTTGATTCAAATATTAAAGTTATTGATCATTTTTATTATAAAAGTTTTATTTTTTAGAATTTTCTTCCATAGTATTAGACAATGATTTAAATTTGTTCTTTGAGTCTTATTTTCCCGATTCAAATGTTTCTTCTCATCTTTTCGACCTAGCCTATTTAAATAATTGACTATTGCCTATCTTCCACATGAAAGATTTTGAATTGAGCACCTAAGACCATTTATTTGAAGAGATATCCTAAGACATTAATAATTATGAAAAATGTCTCAACCAAAATGCATTATCAAGTAAATACACTAGGCTTGCAACATCTTATATTGTGTGTTTCTAGTCTTTGTACCTCAACAATAGAATTTCTCATAATCAATGAAGTTTTATAATTTCCTCTACACACAACAAACCCCAAGGTGCTTTTATATACCTCATGTGTCCCAAAAAGATGTACTCACACATGCAAACGAGATTTATAATTCAATGACAATAGAAGAGAGGACTATACATAGTGACTAAATGATGTCAAAAGGATTATACACATTAATAGATTTGTGAAAGATACCAAAACTTGATCATCAAACATTATATTCTATTTTATTTAATCATAGTATTATTAAATTCAAGTTCTCCCACATCAATCACAACATATTAGTGGATAGAATGACAAAATCCATAATATTCAAATAGGGGGCCACATGTGCACCTTAAAAAACATTGTGTTTTAATACACAAGTCTCAATCATACTCTACACAAGTACACAAGGGTGAAAACACATTAGTTTTCTCCACTTTTTAATATTATCAAACCACTAAAATCAACATTTTTCAATATTTTGCATATTTTATTACTTATACCAAACAAATTGTCAAAAATTTAAAGATAATGTAAACTGCTAATTTGTATAATTTTCTCTATAGATTCAATTTATATCATTTTTAATTTTATAGGATTTATTGGAATTAGATCATTTACTTCAATATCTAGAGTACAATTCCTTTTTTGACATTTTTATTGAATATTTTATTTACTATTATTCTTTATTTTTAATGATTACTAACAATAGTTTTTCCCCACTTTTTAATATTATTGAACCACAAAAATCAACATTTTTCAATGTTTTGTATATTTCATTAATTATACGAAAAAATTTATCAAAAAAAGTAAGATAATGTAAACTAGTAACTGGGGGTTTTCTTGCTGGTTCTTTCCTGCCAGTATGTCCGCCTAAACCAGCTATATGTAATTAATATATTTATATATATAAATAAAATTATAAGTGGTCTACCACTTTTGGCTTAAAAATAAATAAAATTGTGTCATTCTCTTTAGATTCAATTGGTATTTTATTTAAATTTTTAAAAATAATATTTTTTTGTTACTTTTCAATAGATTTTTTAATATTTTTCTATTATTTAAAATGAGTAATATTATACCATAATGCATGACTCTTACTACAAATAAAATCTCTCCAATATTTCTTGGAATTAGATCATTTACTCAAATATCTAGTGTACAAATGTTTTTTGATACTTTTATTGAATTATTATTATTATTATTAACAAAAATGACCTTGTTTTCAATTTGTCTGATTGTCTCAAACAAATATCTTTAGTTTTGTAATGGATATATCCTGCTTATACAATAAATAAAATAAATAATATTTAAGAATATCTTAAATATTATATTTTTTTAAAAGTTAATTATTTGGGCTACATACTCAAAATCTTATTCTTGGTGATTTGTTTAACTCTTGCATGCATGAAATGAAGTGGCATGTTTTATCATCTTAAGTTGTAATATGTGGATAGGAGGGGAAAGGGTTGTCACAAGGGTGATATATAAGCATGTTCAATATAAGGGGCTTTGACCAAGTCCTAAAAAATAGGGCCTAAAAATTAAAAATGGAAGCATATTAAGTAAACTTGACCTCTCCTAACAACCAATAGGGTGGCCTCCACTATGTCAAATAAACCTCTCAAAATTTTGTGAAGGTTTTTCTTAGCTAATTGAAGGGGTACTTCGATACTAACACTCTTTAAAAAACTCTATATAATCTTTTGAAACTAACATGAAAGTACACTTTCATGAGAGTGAACCTTATAAAAATAAAGGTTATGGGGGAGTCTACCTCAATTAGTCCTCTTGTGAGATTTCAAGTGTGAATCCATATTCAAATATTAATAAATAATAGGCCATAATTTTTATTTATGTTTAGAAATTAATCTAAATCAAAGCATATACACTAAAATCTATTGGATGGTGGAAAATGGTGAATGGAAACTCTACGAGACAAGTTGGGTGGGAGAATGATTTTGTGAACAATTTATTGATTTAATATAAAAAGGGTTTTGGGGATTCAATAAGGACTAACATATCAATTTTAAAACACAAATTTAAATCTCTCTAATGAGGATTTGGTATGGTAATGGATTACAACTCTAAAAATGTCACAAAAAGACTTGCATTCATAAAAGGGTTAGTAAGAAACACACTAAAATTAAAAAAAAATTGGCTTTGGAATGATAGATTAAGGACAATAAAATATGATGGATTGAAGGTATAAAAAAATTAATTACAAAAGTGATTTGATAGTGAATTTGTAAAAGTCAAGTGAAAATGGTAACACACTATGCCAAAGGCTTGAATAATGGAAATGGGGGAGATGAAAAAATGGATAAAAAAGATGATGTATTTATGAATTGTGATGGCTTGGAAGGGTGAGAGAGAGAGGATCCTATAGAAAAAATAGATAAATAAACTAATTTCAAACAAAAAAATATAAATGAAAGTGGTTCATCCCATTGAAATCTTTAGAAATCAACCACCTATTGTCAAAGATCTTATAGTAAGGTAGTGGCTATCCAACCACAAGAATGCACTGATCCATCTTCCTCATGCATGATGCATATCCATTATTTTTTAAACTCAATTAAAATAAGTTTTAAATTGTTAGATTTATTTAATGCACTTTAAGGAAACTGATGCAATAGATGCAATAGACTGCAAGAAAACTGAAGTGGTTTTATTTATTTTTATATAGATATTGTATTAAATTTTTTAATAGAAATTATAAAAATTAATGGATGTACATTTTATATTTTTTATGAATTATTTTTCTACATTAATTTATAATCTATATAAAAATATTATAATATAAATTTTATTTAAAATAATTCATTAAAATATAAATTATTTATTTTACAAATCTTCTTATTCATTTTAATATAAAATACAAAATATAGAATTTAATTTAAAATTAAAATTTAATAAATATATTAAATATTCAACTTAATTTGAAAAGGAAAATCAAATATTTTCTATTTTCTATTTTACATATATTCAACTTAATTTGAAAAGGAGGGTTAACTATATTAAATTTTATATTTTATATATGTTAAATTTTATATTTTATATTTCATATTTTAAATGAATAAAAAATCTATAAAATGGAAAATGTAAAATTTAAGATTTAATGTCAAATCTATAAAATATAAAATTTAAACTTTAAAACTTAAGATTTAATTTGTCAAATATAAAAAAGAAAATTAATTCGGTGAAAATAATTTATTTTTATATTTGACATTAAGTCATAAAAAAAATTCATTGTACATCCATTAATTATAATTTCTATTAAAAAATTTAATACAATATCTATATAGAAATAATAATAAAACCACTTCAATCTTCTTTATAGTCTTGATGGGACTATTGAAAAAAAATGGTTCCTTGCATTACATTTCAAAATCTTCAAGTTTCGATAGTTTTTTGTAGGCTAGGGTTTCATGTATCATGCATTAGGGTTCACCCTAGGGCTAAAAACCCTCTTTAGACCCTAATAGTGTTAAACTCATAGACTTTTGTTATAATCAATCATTGACTTGTTACCCGTTCTCAATTCCTTAAGTCATAACTTAAGTCATTTGCATCGCATTGTTAACTGGCTCCATCCTAGTCTTACCAGTCATGTCCAATTTGAAATATTTGATTAAGTCTTAAGTTATGTGGGTCAAGAAATATTAGTGCTTTATGTTCAAATACTTTAAGCCTTGGGTCTAAAATAAATTGAGTCTAAGTCTTATGATAACCTAGTGAATGGCCCCATCTTAAGTTGGAGCATGTGCATGAAAAAGGTTTTTAAGAAGGCTCAGTCTGGTCCCATTTTACGAGTGTTCATTTCTCATTGGTTCCTACCATACCACATGAATAAAATATTCATAGAAATTTGAGTGTGGGATAGCGGGAGGATGCCATGTGTCCAATTTTCAAAGTGGACCTTACAAGCTTTCAACCAACTTTAGTGGGCGGGCTCATAATCCAAAGGATTTTTATGGTGCCATGTGGCACAATTAGAACCATTCCCTGCCATCCTACAGGGGTTGTTTCAAAGGATCTTGGATGTATGTGGGGGTGCAAGGGCTTGCTAAGTGGCAAGATCTTGATCTTCCAAAGGAATATTAAGGAAAATGAAATATTTTGTTAAATATTATGGCAACTTGCGGAGGATTAAAAGATGTGTATCTAAGTACATGTGGCCATTTTCTGGAAAGTTAGTGCTAAAAATGATATGACCTTGATTGTTCAAAGTTGTAGAGGATTAAACATGTGCTAAAATTTTCCTATGTATAGGTGAATTCTCGAGAGCTTAACCAGTGCAAATGTTGGAAACATGGTAGAATTTGATGGTTCTCCTCACAATCCTGCAACCTTTGATCCTTTTCTTAATGCATGAATGTGAGGATGTGAGAGATTGACACATCATCCTTTTCGATTCTTCCCAAAGGCAGTAGGGCCCATGGTGACATCAAAGGAGCTTTTCCACATGGCAGAATTTTATTAGGTCGATGTTGTAATCAAAGTAAGTCAAGTTTTTAAAACTTGATTAACTCCATCTGAGCCATCCAATGATCCAAATCACCATAAGATCAATGACTCGCATTCAAAGTTGAGCTAACAGGTAGTTGAAGCATTTTTGCTTCATGTGAGCAAGCAGTAATGGTGACATGATGTTGTTCAATCAAATTGAAGAGATTTTTCACTATAAAAGAAAATATTAAATCACAATTCCAATCTACTAAAACATTTGAAGATATTGAAGATTGTTTCCTATGAAGAACGAGCTCTCAGTGACAAGAATTAGGGTTTGCACATCTAAAGCACCTATAAGTCAATTTTCACCTCTTCTTTGCTCAATTGTGCACAAAATATTTTGGTCTTGCTAGGTTTAGTGTTGAACTTATGTTCTAGGATAGTAGTCTCTTCAAATCTTGCTTGAATTTGCATTGGTTGCTTTCATTTTATCACACTTTTCCCTAGTTCTACTTGACACTTAAATTAAAACCCTAGCCATACTGTAAAAAGCTCTAATGGCACAATTACTACTAAAATGACACCCCCTAAAGCTCAGACATTTGGTTCTACCCATAAAAGAGGCCTACATGAAGACCTATTAGACCAACTACCCATCGAGCAACCAATGAAAAAATGTGGGTAAGCTAATGTTCCATGACCCAGGGATAGATAAGGGTATTGTTGACAAGTATTATGGTGTTAGAGATGCTAAAATACGGTTTGGAAAATGGAATGCCAATGTGCCAAGTTACAATGGAAAGAATTTAGACATGGTAAAGTTGGTAGTTCCAAATGTATACTTGGATGTTGACCTGGTTCAAGCCATAGCTACCAATTCTGACCCAAACATTTGGGTTGTGAGATCACATGCTGGAGTTGTAATGGTAAAATTGACCAAGGGATTATTGGTGTTTTCAAACTCAACCCCAATGCCACTAAGCAAATTGATTTGGAAGCACTGAAAAAGGAGTATGAATAGAATAGGAGCACATCCAGAGTGACAATTTTACCAAGATTCATGGTGAAAGGGAAGGGAAGAAGTACAATGAAGCTCACATTTGCAGATAAGGAGCCCTTTAGAATTGATAGCTTTGAGTTATAATTTGTTAGAAATTACCAAACTCTATACTAGATCATAGGATTAAACCCTCCCTAGCACATTCCTGTAGCCCCCATGTTTATGGCTGCCAATATTCAGAACATGTTGGTCAATGTGGAGTATGATTTTGCTACTTGTCAAATTCAATACACAGGACATTGGTGGCTATTAAGGAAGGAAAGGGTGGTATAAGATTTTGGTATTATTCCTTGTTATGCCACATGTTTTTGGCAAATGGAATTGATGAATTTGGTCCAAATTTTCCACTCAAATTGAAAGATGAGAAAGGTGAACGCCTTCCTATCCAAATGTGGACCCACTTATTGGATATGCATTGTTAAACCTCAAGTTTTTTGGCAATCACCAACTTGTTCTCTAGAAAGGTGAAGGGATGTTTGGGAAGGGATGTACCAATAATTGCCAAGGAATTGCATGATTTCCTAAGGCCTAAGGAAAGGAGGCCTGGTTTAGTTATTGACCACAATTGGGGAGATTTCATCCCACATGTTGATTGTACCATCCTTAGGATCTATGAAACAAGTGTGACTCCACATGTGCTACCAAGGTTTGTGCCACTCAGAGTTGATTTTTTGAAGGTTATGTGGTAGTTAGGGAAGGTTGAGGACATAAATTTTTCTAATCAAAATAAGGGAACTATTTTCCATCAATATATAGTATTCTTTGATTTTATTATGATTAAGCATGGGTGGAAAAAAATCCTTGAAATGATTACTCCATTGAAAATGAAATGTTGTAGAGCCAAAAACCATGATCTTAAGGGTTACATTGCTACACTAAAAGTGAGGATAAACAAAGGAAAATTATGACACACTTTTTATTATCCAAAAGACATTATCATAAATGAATTTGACCTACAAAAAAATAAGGATAGAAAAATAAAGTGACTGGATTTTGCAAAATTGGAAAAAGAAAAGAAACAAAAGGATCCTGAGTTCAAGGGTACATACAATGATATTGATGATCAAATTTTGAGAATAGAGACAATTTTGCAAACAAATGATAGAGTTTTTGGGTAGCTTAAGGAGCAAAGAGTTGAACAGGACAAGGGAAAAGCCCTTATGATTAAGGAGAGGCCTACTTACCAACTATCCAAGAGGCAATATGTATTCACAAGAAGACTAAAGGGGATAGTAAGGAAATAGAAAATAAAGGCCACTCCTACTTAGTCAGAGGATTCAAGAGACTAATCCCCTTTGTCACAAATTCCATGTCACCTCCACAATAGGTAATTGATCTTGATTCACCTCCTAGGCAATCTTCTCGAAAGAGGAGGAAGGTTGAAGTAGTAAGGCTTGTTGATTATCCTTTGGATTTAGATGATGAGGTTATTGTAACCTCTGATGATATTATGAAAACATGCCATCACCGCAAAGGGAGATTGAAGTGCCAGCCTCACAAAATAGAATAACCAAGGAAATTTTGATTGGTCTTGATAGTGTTGATGATATAAGGGGTAAGTCCTGCACAAAGTTCATGATAGATGATGCATTTTTCAAAACTAATGTTTTTAAGGAGTTTTTTTTTGGAGAACCAAGAGAGACATGAATTTGAAAGCAAGGTAAAGGAGGAAATGAATGTCTCTAGAATTTCCTAGGGATGTTATTGTTGTAAGAATAGTTACAGATGTGAAAGCCAAATAGAAAGATTTGACTCTTGAAGAAGGTAGGAGATTGGTGAGAGAAAGTGACTTGCTTTTATTGCCTAAATAGGATATGGCATAAACTATTGCTTTTGACACTATGAGGAAGCAAGACTCATATGATTTTTCCACTAATGAAGAAGCCATTTGTGCATTCACTAGTACAAAAACAACAATATATGATTAAAAAAACTACTAAAACTGCTTATAAATGACTAAACATGGTGATGTGACCATTAGTAGTTTATTGTCAGTCATTTGTAACATGACCGAATTGATGACTAAACCATTTTTAGTCATTTATTGGTTATTTTGACTAATCAATTTGGTAGTATATTTAGTCATTGATTGTTGTAAAGTGGTCACTTATTTAGTCATTTTTTATTCACTTATATATTTAGTTGTTAATTTAGTCATTGATTGTTGTTAATTGGTCACTTATTTAGTCATTTTTATTCATTATTTTTTGTCTATTGGTAGTGTATTTAGTCATTAATTTTAATCATCATTTTGATAAATTTGGTAGTTTATTTAATTGTTTTTGTTCACTAATTTCTATCAACTGGTAGTATATTGATACATCAACTTTATTAATTGCATAATAATTATATTTAGTCATATACTTAGTCATATTTATTCACTGCTCCATCAATTGGTAGTATATTTAGTCAAATGGTAGTTTATTTAATTATTTGTGTTCATTGATTTCTGCTTAAAAGTTCTGGAGATGAGACAATACTTTTGAGGTTTAAACATAAAACACATAAAAACATAATCAATCATTCATTTGCACATAATGAAACAACTATTAAGAAGGAAAAATACTAAAATTTTATTGAGAAAAAGTTTTCTTACAATAGATACAAGACTTAAATATGTGTCTTTGCTTTGAAAAATGTGTTACAAAGTGTGTTTCTTAGTTATGTGATTGAGAAAACTAAGTTACAATGCTCTATTTTTTGCTTATACAACTCCAAAACTTGAAAGAACTACTTGAAAAATGAAGCCTAAGGGTCCTATATCTCATCCCAAGCATGGGAGAGCATATAGGAACTAAAATTGACGAAATTCTCATGCTTAAAAATAGGGAAATATATTTTACATGCCCAAGAGGTCTTCTTGCTGGGATGAGGGATGAGACATTGATGGTGCTCTTAGCCACCTCTACCCCTATAGTTACATAAGTGATCATTGTGTCATGGTAGTATATGGTAATACATTGTTGGTCACCCATGTATTTGTTGTGCTCTGGTACTGTGAAAAACCCAACAAATCTAAATTGGGTATCACAATCATGAGCTCAATGCTAGTGTTGGAAAATGCCTGAAGGACTTGTACATAAGGAAATCAGGATTCAGAACCACAACTTTCCAAGAAAGAATCTTTTGATTTACATTAAACTACTATGGAAAATGTTTGATGTGTTTCAAGTAACAACTTGCACATTAGAGTCATAAATCCTTATCTTCTTGACAGACATTGACTTCACCAACTAGGCTACTTTGTTAGGAGTTGGAAGGTCATCCCCTACTCAACCATAGAAAATTCCCACTTCACTTCCCTCCAGTGACCTCTTCAAATTAAGACATTAAAACATTAACCCTCTAATAATGTCAAAAGTCCAAAACCCTACTGATTCACCCAACTCCTAGTTGAATTTTCTAGCAAATATCCTAGTTGCAGACCCCAATTTTAATTGAAATAATGTAGATATCAATGTCGACTAGAGGCCAAGAATGTCCAATGGAACTGAAGAAAGTACATAATCCAAAAATTATTTAACATTAAGAGTGCATAGTGCATCTCCAATACAATAAAACAAAACTAAAACAAACAAAAATAGTCACCATAGTGAAAAGTTAGAAATTGCATTTGGTTTTTTTAAACATGGACCTTGGTACATCTCCAAGATTGTTGCAAGAGAAATTGTTCTGAGAGATGTGAACCATTTCCATCATTTTAAACATGGACAATGCTCTTGTAGAGAATATTGGATGCTAAATGAAACAATTTAAAAATTAGGCTTGCACTATAATAATGTGCACTACATCAGATATCCAGTAATAACGAAGGGACATCTATCAAAGCATAACAATAGGGATTTTTTTGTCATATGTTGTAGTTACAAGTTCCCTGCTAGACACACATGAAAATGTTGAAGCATAGACAAGGCAAGTGAACTATTTCAAAAAATGCCTCAAAGAATGTGATATCATGGAAGGAACTCACTCTCCCACAAAATCTTCAAGTCACACCAACGATGATGTGGGAAATCTTAACTTAGGCTTTCTCGCATCACCGCAAAGGCTGACAAAAAACCGTGTGGACTTGTGGTGGAGGCATACAATGACACTTTCAAAGGTTGAGGAGTTAGGCTTTACACCCACTAGTTGCATTTTCTTAAAATTTTCTAAGGAATTTAAAAAAAAAAACCATTTTGAACATATCCTTTAATCACTGCATTCCATGATATCACATTTCTTTGAGGCATTTTTTGAAACAGTTCGTTTGCCTTGCCTATGCTTCCACATTTTCATGTATATCTAGTAGGGCACTTGTAACTACAACATATGACAAAAAAATCCCTATTGTTATGCTTTGATGGATGCCCTTCCATTATTACTAGATATCTGATGTAGTGCACATTATTATAGTGTAAGCCTATTTTTCAGATTGTTTCATTTAGCATCACCAATATTCTCCACAAGAACATTTTCCATGTTTAAAATGATGGAAATAGTTCACATCTCTAAAAAAAATTCTTTTGCATAAATCTTGGTGATGAATTTAGATGCAATGTGAAAATTAGAACATACTCGAAGGTTCTTAACAACTCTAATAGTTGTACAAGGGGCCATGTTTAACAAACCAAATGCAATTGCTAACTTTTCACTATGGTGGCAGATAAATGATTGTTTTACTGTCAAAACATTATACCTTCCATTCTCATTGTATCTACTATCATAACTCTCATTAACACTTATTTTATTGACACCATTATCCTACTGTCTCTGAAAAAGAGCTCCATTTAAAGGTATCTTGACTACATATTAAGCACAAAAAAACTCTACACGTGCAACAAGACGTTTGCAAGACAAAATATGAATTCACTGAAACATCACTATCCAAGCAACATAATATCTTCAAATGAAGGAGCATTGTAACTGTGATTTGGAAAATGTTATGTAGAAATTTTTAGCACTGAGAAATGAAGAAGATAACACATTGAATTAGGTGACTGAGATCACTGAAAGGAATATCATTGTTAGAGAGTTACAAACTGTGAATTTTCCTTTGTCCTATAGGAATGGGAAAGGAAGAATACTGTCAAACAATGATTGAATCATAACAAACAATCCAAAAATAATGAAAGTTACTATCAAATGGTGACAAATATTTGTTCTCTAAGTCATTTTTGCATGGTGATTGAGAACGTAATGAGTAAGAAGTAAAAGAGCACTAGATCATACCACTACAAAATGGTCATGAGTTATGCAATGAACTTCACTGTTCTTTTGATCACAAAGGAGATCAAGATAATATCCAAAATAGTGATATGTAAGAAGAATCGCCAACAACCAACAATAAGTGAACCAAAACTATGAAGAGATAGATGCACTCATTTCCCTGAAAGCATAACACTTTCATATCAATCTTTAAGTTGTGCATCACCAACCATACCACACCTCCACAGTAAACAACCATTCAAGAATGATATTGATAGAATAAGGTGTAGAGTCCCCCTATGATTTTCTCCTAAAACCTTTCTGTGTGGATGGATGGATGGATGGACACACAAGACACAATTGATTCAAATTCAAAGTTGTTGTCCCTTTCACAAATGTTTGCTTCATTTATTTGATCTAAGATAGCCTGCTAGATAGAAGATGCTCTCAAAATCACAGTAAAATCCTTTATTTTGGGAAGAATTTTCAAAATCTTCCCATCATAACAATGAAAAAAAGCATCAGTCATTAACCTTAATTTTGCAATAGTTCCATCAAATTCTACTTTTCCACTCTCTTTTCCATTTTGAATTTTATTCCCAATTTCATCCATGAAGAACTTCCTTAGCCTGTAGATCCTTTTGTTAGCCATAACTTTACTAGGTGTGAAGGATAGCTTTGAGTTCTTACCCAAGCAACAATTGAAAAAATTCATCCTTACTAGATATAATGTGTTGAAAATCTCTTTGAAGTTAGTAGATAGAAAAGAGTTCCTAAGAGTATAATGTATAGTTTTGAATTAACTTTTTTGCATGAATTCCATATATTTGATCGGCTATTTCGAGCTTGATGACCTTCACCAACAATGAGTAGACCTATGCTCTCTAAAACTGGAATATGAATAGATTATAAAACTGGCTAGGAGCAACCAAATCATGGGAACTATTTTCCATAATCTGCTCATTCTTGATGAAGGCCATCAAGCTCAAAATAGATGATCAAAGATATGGAATTCATGCAAAAAGATTAATTCAAAACTGTTAGAAATTAGATTGCATAAAATGGTTGTCATCAATGCCAACATAGTACCAAATGTATGAGGCATTTACCGAAAGCTATTCCCTATCAAATATTTTCTTTATCAGTGACTCGATGTGCTAGTTTTTGGGTCTAGATTCTACTGCAAGACAAGCTATGACTCTGATATCTTAACTATATCATTATGATTCACTTAGATAGCTATATTCAGGATCTTGAGATGTTTTGTGTTGGGAGCAGTAAGTCATCAATGACAGAGTTTAACTCTGTACACTACAATTGTTTCTCTATTTGGTACATTTGTGCGGGAGACTCTACACCTTCCTATGAAGAATATTTAGATGCTATGGTTCCTATAGTTATCTCTCTAATGGTAGTATGATGAGAATCTAATTCAGAATTTGTTTGACCATTTGAAGCTTTTATGTTTTGGGTCCCAGTCTTGGCTGACCTAACACAAGTTATGTATTAAGAAGATTGAATCTACTTGGGGATGTTTTGTATAGATCCTAGCTAACCTAATATGGTGTACTATATGAATCATATGTAAGATGTTTTCAAGTGAAGAAGTGTAGAAGTGAGAGGGCGAGCGATGAGTGAGTGTGTGAATGTGTAAATTCTTTATCATTTGTGGATTAGTTGAGCGATTGTTGTGTGATGCAATACTAATACAAAAATTCATTTGGAACTGAATCCTGCACAAGGAAGGTGTATTCCATTAGTTCATACTTCTAGCAGTGAGCCATAAATTTTTAATTCTAGCATAAATCCATCTTTTGTATCTCTGTGGCATTGAGCCCTCCAGGTTGTAGCCTTGTTGGAAAGTGAGTCCTTGTTCTGGACAATGAGTCCTTATTTCAGGTAGTGAGTTTTTTTGTAATCGGTTTTGATATTCTCTGTAGTGTGAGATAATCCTCACTATGGTTTTCTCATTGGGTTTTCCACATAAATCTGGTGTTACTGTGTTTATGTGTTGGATTTGAGTTTCTGCATTGGTATTTGATGATTAATCATTTAAGCACTATTAAGTATTAGTTTCGCTGATTTAATTAAAGGTTCAATTCTGTGACAACTGATTCACCCCCCTCTTACTTGTCCTATTCAACATTGGTATCAGAGCTTGGTCCTTTGGAATGAGCTCAACATCTTGAAGTAGATCTTGGTAGGTTGAAAAAAATGGTCAAGGGATCTGACTTGGTTGAAGAATTAAGAATAGAGACATCAAAGTATGAAAGTGAAGATCTAAAAGAAAATGTCAAGAACACAGATGAATGCATTCAAAAACTAAGGAATTAGATCCGAAAGTTCAAATTGAAGCATAACGAAGTTATCTAGGAACTAAAGGAAGCAAAGGAGATTGTTGAGAATTTAAGAATGAAACTTGAAGAAATCAAAAGTGTGGAAGAAAATATGAAATTGGCAATTGAACAAAGCAAGATAGAGAAAGGATGCTTGAAAGAGATGATCAATCAAAAGACACAAAAATGTGATAAGCTTGAACAAGAAGTAGTTACAACCCTAAGAGCTGATCTAGAAAAAGTGAAATATCATGAAGAAATCTTCAAGACAAGTTCTACAATGCTTGATGAGTTGATTTCATCTCAAAAACCTGCAAAGGATAAAGGTGGTCTAGGACTTGAAGGGAAAATCTCAAAGAATAAACTAGTTTTCAATGAAGTGGATAGTTAAAGGAAATTTTAAGGCAATACTTATCAAAAAAAGAACCAAAGGAACAATAGTAGAAGGTTTCCCATCTGACAACCTAATGCTCAAAGGTACCCATGTTTTAATGGTTTTTGTTTCTCATGCAGTAAATTTAGACATAGATCAACATAATGCAAAAGTAGGATGAACCAGAATAGAATGAGTTTGAATGTTGGATTCCTTGCTAGACAATGTTATGTTTGCAATAAGTTTATACATAGAGCTACTGAATGTAAAAGCCAAATAATGATGAACAAGTTTAATACTAGTGGAAGGATTCAATCTTTTCAAGGATACTATTACACATGTAATATCTTCATACACAAGGAAAATTAGTGCAAGTCAAGGATGAATGCAAATTTGTTTGATCAAGGATATGTTGTGTGCTACACTTGCAACAAATCAAGACATATCTCAAAATTTTTTAGGAGAAAAGTTAGGAAGAAAAATATTCTAGAACATAAGATCAAGCCTGTGAACAAGGTAGATCTCGAAGAAGTAAGGAGAGAAATGGAAAAAATCTAGAGGAAGAAGGAAGAACCTGAGAACAAGGATGAATCAAACAATCATGTATCTGCATCTAGTGTAGACACCTCTTCCAAGTACTGAACCCAATAGTGGTTTTAGGAGGAGAATTCACAAAAAAATATAACAATCCCTCGATAAATGAGGTGTCATGCGATGACACAAGGATAAGTGATGTAAAATTTTATTTTGAAGGTATTTGAGAAAATTCTGGCAGAAAATAAGCAAATCAAGAAAATTGTGAAGCTCTTCTTGGTTTACAGTGTATTTGGCAACTCAAAAGTTGAAAAACAAAAAATGCAAAATTAGGGAAAAATCAGATGAATTTAAGAAAAGTGTCATGGCTTGGAGGAAAAGGAATATTGTGGAAATGATTCTGTTGTACCAGGTTTGGCACAGGGGCTTCATCATCCAAAAATTGGTCTGACGACTTTGCCTGAGGGGAAGGTATTGACAGAGTAAAGTACTAATGATGATGTCATAAGCAATAAATTACTTTTTGAGATAAAACCCTAAAAGTGGCAAGTTAAATAAAGAATTTGAGTGGTCATTCTTTTTCACATTGTGAATTGAAAAAGCTGAGTAAAGTGCAGCTAAGAGATAAGGAGTTAGGGTTGT
The DNA here is from genome assembly GCA_007258455.2 of Sequoia sempervirens. Taxonomy (NCBI): domain Eukaryota; kingdom Viridiplantae; phylum Streptophyta; class Pinopsida; order Cupressales; family Cupressaceae; genus Sequoia; species Sequoia sempervirens. Next base: position 433,986 of record VDFB02069318.1, read on the forward strand.
GGAAAGAAAATGTACGAAGAACAAATTTGGAACAGTGGAGTCAAAGGAAATGGTGGTATTTGATCCGTGCAGTGATGAATTGCAAAAATTAAGTAAGTTACAAATCAATGAATTTAACCATGAAAAAAAATGAAAATTTAAAGGTTCACTTTCAATTGAGAAAATGCAAAAAATCAAGAGTTTAGGGTACAAGGGTTTAGACTTTTGGAGTGAATTTCCATAATTTTTGGATGTAGACACTATTTGGTTTGTCCTAAGTAGAATTCAAGTGATCGGATGATCTTTGAAAAACCCTATGGGATTACAAAGGAAGCAATTTCAGTAATTACAAGATTATGTAATAATGGACCCATTCCAGTAAAGAAGTCAATGAAGAACAAAGAGGTTGAAGCCCTAATTGGAGTGACAGGAGACCTAAGGGAACTTCAAATTCATACTATATTTGACCCTATGATAAGGTATGTGGCATATGGCATTTCATATAAGATTTATTTCAGAAATAGGGAAGGTTCTACTTCGTCGATTGTTGTTTACATTGAGCATCAAATGGTTGAAAAGAATGAGGATTTTGACTCGTCTGAATTATTGACAAATCAATTAATGGAGAACATTACTATGACAAAGGAAGATAATTACCCTTTTCATTTCGGATCTTTGGTTATATGTTTTATGGTGTATTTTCTAAAGTCATGTCACCATTGAAAGAGAATGTTGTGTGGAAGGCAGTCATACCAGTTGGTAAGCAGGTCTACCAATATCTGGAATGTCTAGCAGATAAGGAAAATATTTGTAAAGAACACTTTGTAAACAAAATAAATGCATGGAGCTCTAGTATGTTTTCCAATCTTGTTGGGACATCTAAGGTGGGACCTTCCTTTGGGAAGTGGAAAGAAAGAAGAATCATTTCAAGTTCCCCTCTAGAAATAAAGAAGTTGAAGACAAAGGAGAAGAAAGAATAAAAGGAAGTAAAGATTATAGAGGAAATTGATCTGGTATCAATGGATGATGATGAAGAATATTTTACTAAAGAGAAGGTGTTGAAGATTCTTGTGCGATTTGATGGAATAAAGAAGATTGGAGATGTTTGGTTGTCTCGACCAACATATGAACAAGATGAGATCATAGATGCCTTGGCTTTTTATATAATTCATAATGATATCTATCTGAGAAAATTGACAAATTTCTTATCGAAAGTATTGATTGAGCAATTTGAAGACAGGCTAAAGGTAGTAACACCCAGGGAAACATAAGAAAAAGATGAGATTCAATAGACTATGGAAGAAAGATGTGGAAATGCATAGAAGAGATTGACTAAGAGCATAAATGAATTGAAGAAATGCATCAAAAGCGTAAAAAGTGTGTATAGATATTGTCTCTAGTGGCCTACTGCTATCAGAATCTACATAGAAAAAATTGATGCTATTGAGCTTGAGATGGATTCTATTGGAAAAACATAAAATATCCTTAATGATAGTGATGGAATGCAAAAGAAAAGGATCAATTCCTTGCATTCTAAACTTGTAGAAATACTAGTACAGAGGGATATTATTGTGAAGGAATTTTTGAAAGTCAAAGTGATAATTGAATTGAGATTGGAACAACTTTCTAGTCTCCTGGTGGAAGCTGAGAAAAATGAACAAAATATCACTATCCTAGATACGCTTCTGGAAATAATTGATTCAATAGTGATGAACAACGGTATTTTTGTAAACATCAGAATGGTAGTGGATTCCTGGAAGACATTTCTTTTGAAATTAAAAGAAAAATACAAAGAGATATTTTAGGAGTGGAAAGATTGATGTAAAGAACCATTTTTTATATCGCTTTTTTTTCTAAGCATTTTTTTGTAGAAAATTTTTGAACTAAGGGGGAGATAAATCATCCATTATATTTTATTGATGTCAAAGGGGGAGAGAGAACATGTGAAAAATGAAAATCATCACAACTCAGCAAAAGGAGAAAACTACAAAGGATGTTGTTGTTATCTTTTCACATCTTGTGTAGCCATCAATGACAAAGGGGAAGATTGTTGGAAATTGGATTGCATCAAATGGTTGTCATCGATGTCAACATAGTACCAAATGTATGAGGCATTTACCAAAAGCTATTCCCTATCAAAGATGTTCTTTATTAGTGAACCAGTTTGTTGCTTTTTGGGTCAGGATTCTACCATAAGACAAGCTATGACTCTGATATCTTAACTATGTCATTATGATTCACTTGGATAGCTATATTCAGGATCTTGAGATTTTTTGTGTTGGGAGCAATAAGTTATCAATGGAAGAGTTTAACTTTGTACACTATAGTTGCTTCTCTATTCAGTACATCTATGTGGGAGACTCTACACCTTCTTAGAAAGAATATTAAGATGTTATGGTTCCTATGGTTATCTCTCTAATTGTAGTATTATGAGAATCTAATTTAGAAGTTGTTTGACCGTTTGAAGCTTTTATGTTTTGGATCCCAATCTTGGCCATCCTAACACAAGTTACGTATTATGAAGATTGAATGTACCTTGGGGATGTTTTATATAGATCCTAGTCAACCTAATATGATGTACTACATGAATCACATATAAGATTTTTTGAAGTGAAGTAGTGTAGAAGGGAGAGAGAAAGTCAGAAATGAGTGTGCAAGTATGTAAATGCTTTAACAATTGTGGATTAGTTGAGCGACTATTGTGTGATACAATACTACTTATAAAAAAACTTTATTTGGAACTAAATCTTGCACAAGGAAGGTGTATTCCATCAGTTCATACTTCTGGAAGTGAGCCATAACTTTTATATTTTGGCAGAAATCCATCTTTTGTATCTTTGTGGCAATGATCCCTTTGGGTTGTAGCCCTAAAATGAGTCCCTGTTATGGATAGTGAGTCCTTATTTTAGGCAGTGATCCCTCTTGTAATTGGTTTTGATATTCTCTATAGTGAGTTAATCCTCACTGTAGTTTTTCCCTCATTGGGTTGTTACCTATTTTTGCTACTAGCCCAAATAGGTAGTGTTGTTTATTTTTACCAATGAAAAGAAGGTACATTTTAACTTTACTATGTCACATTCATGTGCATAAAGGAAAAATTAGAAGACTACAATACCACATTGCATTATGTAGATGCATATAACATAGGAGAAAGTGCACATTTTTTTTCAAATGTAGTCTTTATTGATAATAAAAATGTATGTTGTCCCACACAAGCCATGGGACTAACTATCACAATGTATATAATGGAAAATATTATATATTTATAGATACAAAAGAGAAAGAATGCATATAAAGAGAAGGGGGGCTCGTCATTGCCTGAATGACGAATCCTGGTTGCTTTGTTCTGCATCATCTTCAGTCCCTCCCACTTGTATTGCTTCTAGTTGATGATCTCCTTGCTGCTTCTAGGTTCCCTACATCTATGTGAGAAAGTGTTGTTAGATAAATGAGGGATCAACAGTGAAAATAAGTGCATACATCCATAAACATATAATTTGATGCTCATGTGCATTAAGATAGCTAGCATACCACATATGTCCAAGAAAACAAGAAAGTTATCAAACATATCTATCATATACTCGATTTTATCTAACATGTTTGTTTCTTGTGTAGGTATAGGTGAAATCCTTGTTACTATTTTGTTTCATCTGATTACATCATGTGGGATAAAATGTGGCTCCCACAAGGGTTGAGCCCAACATGTTGCCCTTTGCTTTCATAATAGAGGGATGGTTACATTTTTATATCATCATTGAATTATTGTTGATAAATCTCATCAATCATGGTGATATTGAAAAACAACAAATATCATTATTAATCAGAGTCATCTCACATTAATAGTGATACTCCTTGTCAATAAAATCATGTCACAAGATTCATCTGCAAGGACTCAATGAAATTATTCTGAGTTACTCAATGAGGTCTTATAGGTTCTTATCAAAAGCTATCAGGGACTAACCTAAATGAAATGGATTAGTGGAATAGTCATTTGTTTCTACAGGTGACAGTGAATGCAGAAGAGGTGTATTTAGTAAGTGGTCATAACCCAAATAGTGGGTATCAAGCATGGAATCACAAACTTGGAGCAACATATTTATTAGTGAAATGAAGTGGTGACAATAATATATCATTACTAGAAGACATCCTATAGGTTATGATGGCATCCATAAAGATTTTCCCTTGTTTTGGCCAAGAACAGATGTCATTGGTTTGTCCTAAAGACATGAAAACTCTACAAGGAGAAGATATATGAAAAATAGAAGCCTTTAAGGGCATCATCAACACATAAAGTCACTTCAAGTTTTCATAACTTTCACTTATGAACCGGAAATCATGATACTGGAAGATGCAAACACTAAGCACATTGGACAAGTTTTCAATGATAGTGTCAATTTGTAGTGACCTATGAGTTCTTAGAAGCCTCATGATGAACCAAAATGAGAATAATGATAGCCTAGAACCATACAGATAAATGACAAGTGAATGCATTCCAAGTTACTGAATGACATGCTTAAACTTATGCATCATATTCAAGGGTTTTACTGACCACAGTGATCATAAAGTCAATCACCATATGTTTAGGCAAGAAGAGGGTTCACTGTTTATTTCTAGAAATAGAGCTGAATAAAGAAAAGACAATTTTCTCCCTTTATTCTAGAAAGTGAAGAGCTAAATCATGATACAAATACAAGGCAAGTTGGTATTTTCATTTTCATCTAGAGTTTCAGGAAGGTATTGATAGAGCTTTAATCACCATTGTATGGAAGAAAGAGCTTAAACACTAAGGCATTTGAACAACACTGGTTCATGACAGTGAACCAAACAACATGATATATCATTGGCAAGCATGGTACAATGCTCATCATGAATGCATGATAGAGATAAAATGATTAAAGAGCATGACAATGTTCAAGGTCATTTAATGATACAACCCCTAATTGGAAATGAAAAGAATAGATACAAAGAAAAATGTGACTAGATACCCATGTCTTCTATGTGATGTGAGATTACAGGTTTGCAGTATTGGAGTGATGCAAATCTCAAGCTGGGCTAAAATCTCAAACATAGAACAAGGAAACACATGAAAATATCAAGACCCAGAATGTGGAGAGATGGGGTTGTAGTTTTCAGAGGAAATGTGATATGGGGGTCTAAGAAGTGATTAATTTCTTTCCAAAATGTTCAAGTATGCCTATAGAGAAAAAACCATAATAACCCAGAAAATACAAGAAACCCCTGATAGCATAGTACAGACCCATTGAGGCTGAGCCAAGGTATGGAGAAATTTCTTCATTTTTACTTCATAGAATGCATAATGGAGTTGCCATGGCCATTTTCAAAAATGAAAATATGCAGAGAGCAAGAAAGGCATGGGTTTTGACAACCCAGAATAGCCATAAAAAAAATAGAACCCCTATGCAACTTTTAACACTTGTGCAACAAGTTATGGCCGTGACAATTAAAAATAATTGAAATGAAATATATAGGAGAAGCAAGAAAAATATATATACCAGAGATATTGAGAGAGTCTTTTTTTCTCTCAAGAAATACCTACAAAGAGAAACTGCAACCTAAGAACTTATTTTTCCTCACATACATTCAAACCCACTTGGGGTTTGCATAGGGGGTGATAAATGGAGAAAACAAAAAGTTGTGGGATTTTTCAAGCTTTGAGACAAAGGAAAATACATGAAGCTCAGCCATAAATGAAAGCAAAGCCCGTTGATACCTATAGTATGTATGGTCGTAGCCATAAAATAACTAATAATCTATATTTTCAAACAGAAGAATACATACAAAGGAAACTCATTTTCTCTTATGTAAAATGCATGATATACACAAGAAATAAAGAATGCAGCGAGGTGATTTTATTTGCTCACAAACAGAGCTCGAAATGACCAAATATGCTTACAGATAGTTCATTTAGGTGAGTAGGTGTTGTTTCTTACTTGGAAGTGAGCTAGAGATGCCCCTGTAATGTCAAAATCTGCCTCGAACCTCCATGAATGAAGCTCAATGAAACCCTATGGCATCGCCTCCAAGTTTCTAGAAGTCTCGAATGTGAAATAAAATGCTTTGTTCTTCTTTGGGCCCAATTTTTTTTTAGGGTTTTTACCCTAATTTATGCTGACATGTGCATATAGGAATTTTTTCCTTTTATTTAAAATTCTTGAAAAACATCATTGCACTCGTTGGCTGATACTTTAAGTTTTATGCCTTGTATTCTTCAATACCCCATACTATGCCTTAGTGAATTTTTCATAAACTCTTTGTGTATGAATGCTTAGGAGGCCTTTGGACTTAGATTTCTTTTTTCCTTTGATCACACATGGTCACGCCTTGTATTTTGTTTTTGCATATATTTTCAAATCTAAAGCATTTGATTTTAAGTGATATTGTTATAAATCACTTAGTCAAATTGCTCATTTAAATGCAAAATTCATGTAGTATGCTTTGTAAATGCTTTAAATGATTTAGTTGAGCTTTGATGCCTTTGCAAGAATATAAGGGTGGTTGAAGTAGTTGGTTGACTAAGGGATAGCATATAGCAGCCTTTACTCACTTTGTTGGAGGATATGAGAGCATCTAGGGGGTGGTTTTCCATGCCTAAATGTTTGACATGGTCAAACTTGGCTTTTTCCATACATGGGAGCTCTTTTGGAGGAGATTCAGTTGCTAGATGCTTGGCTTTTGGGGGCATCCGACCCAACTCAGTTTCTAGATCCTCTTTTGGTGTATTTTTGGAGGGAGTTGGAGATATAGTCATTTTGTTGACTCATTTGTACTCATTTCTGATTATGCACTTTCTGGCACTTAGTGACTTTCAATCCTTAGACAATTTTTGGCATACTTTTGTAACTCATTTTTGGATATGAAATACAGTGAAGACCTTGGATATCATTGATTTGAAGTTTTTCCTACTTGTTATTTGCATTATTATTTGCATTCAATTGATTGATCAAGTTATTTGTGAGGTATTATCCATTTCCTTATAATTTTGTCTCAGATTTTAGCACCTTTATGCAAAAGTATGTTAATGTAGGTTGCAAACTATGTCAAAAATGCAAATGACTTTTAGTTGTGGAGTTATCTTCCTCCTAGGAGATTGAGCATTAGGACCTCTTTGTGAAACACTTATGCAAAGGCGTGCAGTAATGAGTTGTGCAAGTTTACTTTTTGTCATTATAGTCAAGTGTTTGTAGACTGAGCTTTATGTCCTAGTTTAGTTTGATGTATCACCTTCTTAGTTTCATTTTCAATTTTTATTTTTTGTATTTCTCCATTCCCTTTTCCTTCTCAAACAATAGAATAGTTAAGTAATCTAGGTGATAACCATTTAGGAAGTTGCCCTTCTCAAGAGGTTTTATCTCATATAAGGTACCCACACCTTGGGATCATTCCCATGTGTCAATAGATTGCTAAACCTTAAGTTCAACAGCCCAGTGCAAATCTAGTTGATAATGTATGGGTTTTCCACGTAAATCTAGTGTTACTGTGTGTATGTGTTGGATTTGAGTTCCTGCATTGGTATTTGATTATTAATCATTTATGCAGTATTAAGTATTAGTTATGGTGATTGAATTAAAGGTTTAATTATGTGACAAATGATTCACCCCCCTCTAAATTGTCCTATTCAATAAAAATTGTGCATTATACTCTTAGGAACTCTTTTCTAGAATAACTTCAAAGAGCTTTTCAACACATTGAATCTGGTAAGGCCAAATTTTTTCAATTGTTGCTTGGGTTAAAAATTGAAGCTATCCTTGAAAAATGGTAAAGTTATGGCTAACAACAGGATATACAGGATGAGGAAGTTCTTCATGGATGAGATTGGCAATAAAATTCAGAATGGAAAAGAGAGTGGAAAATTATAATTTGATGAAACTCTTGCAAAGTTTAGGTTAATGACTAATGCTTTTGTTCATTGTTATTATGGGAAGATTCTTAACATTCTTACTGGAATAAATGATTTTACTATGATTTTGAGAGCATATTCTATACAAAAGGTTGTCTTAGATCAAATAAATGAAGAAAAAAATTATGAAATAGCCAACAATTTTGAATTTGAAACAATAGTGTCTTGTGTGTCCATCCATCCATCCATCCACATAAAAAGGTTTTAGGAGAAAATCACAGGGGGAGTCTATACCTTGTTTTTTCAATCTCATTCTTGAATGGTTGTTTACTATGAAGGTGTGGTATGGTTGGTGATGCATAGCTTAAATATTGCTATGAAAATGCCATTCTTTTAGGGAAATGAGTGCATATGTCTCTTCATAGTTTTGGTTCACTTATTGTTGGTTATTGGTGATTCTTGTTACATATTAGTATGTTGGTTATATCTTGATCTCCTTTGTGATCAGAAGAATAGTGAAGTTCATTGCATAACTCATGACCATTTTGCAGTGCTATTATCCAGTGCTCTTTTACTTCTTATTCACTGTGTTCTCAATCACCATGTGCAAATGAATAAGGTATAGAAATTTTGAATTAGAAACAATGGTATATGAACAACTATTTAGTCTATCTTTTATGCTACAACAATTAACTATAGGCTAGAATGCATCCATATCAACATAAAATAGCAAGTGTAATTCACCTCAAACTTTGTTGTGGTAATTGCTTTGTAAGAAAGTTTACACTCCTCCATGAAAATTATCTATGCACATATCCAAACATTTAAATTTATTAACCAAAGCTCCAAAAATGAGTATCTTGTCATTGCATGACTCCTACTTTTGCTTTGAGTATGACAATACCTGAGCTTTTGGCATTTCTAGATGGAACCTATAACAAAAAAGTGTACTCTCCATTTGAATGAACCATCGTCGAAGCTCTTCCTTGAAATGAGGGTTGAAAACATTAGAATTGATTAATAGGAAAAATGGATATATTAATATCACTCTTTCTCCAACTAATCACTCAAGGATGTCTTAGGAGTCCCAATTGGATTGATTAACAACCACACAAGGTGAGTCAATTCACAATGAGGAGGACCTAGGAGGGGGATTTTATTAGCTTTAAATGGGTTCACAACCAAGTATAAACTTGGAAAAGAAAATGTTGCAAAACACAATGTGATATGCAAATTAATGCTAAATGACCTAGAAAGATAAAAAAAATACAATAGAAAACTATGAAATTGGAAATGTGCACTTGGGAAGTTTGGAGATGTTGTGAGGATTTTGGAAATGTAAAGAAGCTTACAAAAATTGTTGTGGAGGACTAAGACACCCATGATGGTGTATTAGTCCCATTGCTATTTTTTGGGGCAAATACAGAGTCTTTGGATTTTGAAGTCGGATCTAAAAGAATCTCTAAAAAATATTCTTGGGAGGACTAAGATGCCCAAGGTAGCGTATTAGTCCCATTCTGAATTTTTGAAAACTATGAATGTGATCCTGAGCTCCAATGTTTGTGCTTGCTTCAAGACTTTTCGATCTCAGGTTCTAAAAATTCTGAATTTAGCCTTGTAGAATAGAAAAAAGTGCACCTTGCTTGATTCAGGAATAATTAATGATAAATTGGACCTAATGTCACCTTGAAATAGTGTTGTGAGGTGTTTTACACATCCACATTAGGCCTTGGTCCCTTGCAAACTCAATAAAATACATGTCTTGTAAAGGTGTTGTAAAGTGTTGTAAATCACTTTCACACCTTTCTAGACTTTTATTAAACATTTAAGTCTAATGGACCTATTTTCCCCTTTATTCAATATTGTAAAATGTATTTAATGGAATTTTCACATTAATCTAGAAGGCTTGTAAATTAAACCTAATTATAATCTAGTGTTGTAATGTGTTTTACACATTCAAATTGGATCTTGTGCCTTTCTAGGCTATGCGGACCTCATTTTAATGTTGTAGAATTTATTTAATCACACTTTCACATTGAATTTTGTGTCCCTAGCCCTAATTACCCTTTATATCATCATTAATAAGCCCCTATGACCCCATATTGTGCATCTTGAGGCTTATTTTGATCAAAGACTTGATAAAATCAACATAAAAACTAAAATTATTCACTCCTCGACATCCCAGCTGGCAAAAGAGCCCCTATGGGACCCATTCACCACTTTGGGTGAAGGAGTCCCATTTGAGCTATTTTTGGGGTTTGAGTGGGAAAAATTAGGTTTGAAGTTTTATTTTCTTCAAATTAACGGGCATTTGAGTAGGTTGCCTATATAAACAATCTTCTAAGTCATTATTTCATTCATTCATCATTTGTTCATCATGCATTCAATTCAAGCAAGCTAGGGTTAGGTACTTCAAGTCTTCACAAGGTCATCAAAATAGCATTCAAGATCATTTTTCAGACATTTAAGGGAAGATTCTTCATCCATTGTTGCAACAATTCAAGATCCATCATCATGGCAAGATCTAGGTATTTTGAAGGCTTGGAGATCATTGAAGAATAGGTTTCAAACTTGTTGAAGTCATCTCCCAATTGCAAAGGTCAAAATATACACAAAAAGTCACTTACAGTGCCAAAAATTAGGGTTTCAAATTTGGACACTTGGAAGAACAGAAAGAGCAGACCGGGAGCTTTTGATTCCACTTTCAAGTTTTTAGAAAGTCAAAGTGGTGAATGAGTCCCTTTATGCCTATTTTTCAGATATTTCTATGGATTTGGATACCCATTTGGCTAAAATAGGCTCTGGTGTAGTTTTCTAGAACTGGGATTGATTTGACTAGAATGGTGAATGAGTCCAACTAGGCCTAAAAAGCAGTAATTCCAGAATTTCAGATTTGTTTCTAGCTTTCAATATATTTCTAGGTGCACATTCTCTATTTGATAGCTTTGTATTTTTTCCTTATTTGTATTTCCAAGTCATTTCTTAAGTTATTTTGCATATCACATTATGTTTTCAAACATCTTGCATTTTCTAAGTTTTGCATTAGTAGTTAATCTATTTTATCAGTTTTTAGCCTTTAGGACAATCTCCTTTGACAGATTTCAATCTCTCTTGCATTGGAATCTCAAGGGATTATTCTTGAGTGAGCCGTTAAGATTTTTGGTACCTCTCTCCTTTTAGGTACAAAATCCTAGAAGTGTAAGAGAGTCCCTACATTCCAAAAATATTTGGTTCAAGTCTATAGGTGATTTTTCATGAAGATGACAACTTTGTAATGCAACTTTGCAACTTTTACAACTTTTCACTCCAAATGATCTTCAAGACTTCATCCTAGATCCACAATTACAAATATGCAAGAGGGGAAAAACTTGTTTGTTAGTGAATGAGCGTTTGTCTTGGTCAAACCCCTTGTTGGTAATTAAACCTTGAAATGAAATAGAAATAAAGACGGAAATGGTGAATGAACAACATGCAATTCTACAACTCACCAGACCCTTATAAAATCTGCATACTTGTGTGCAATGGCTACAATGGATATGGATCTTGAACCAAAGGAATGATCTTGAATTTATTTTCTTGAATCAAAACCCTACATCATAAATGTTAGCACAACAACACACATGATGCAAGAAAATCCTTGATATGATGCTTGAATCTTGATAATGGATCCAAATGCTTGATAGATCTGCTCTTGAATGCTCTTGTGAACTCAATTATGCTATGATGAATGCTCTCACAAAAGACTTGGATTGAAATGAAAGAATGAACCTTATATATTTATACTTATCTATGATTAATATCCCAAAATTACATCACACCAAGCTGACATATGAATTCACTAAATAAAGGAGGATAAATCCCACCAGAATTTGAAATGAAATCCTGAAAATGACTTGAGGAGGACTAAGCTGCCCTAGGTGGTGTCTTAGTCCCAAGCCATGAAACTTGGGGCACAAACACCAAAAATGGGCCGAATTAGGATACCTAAAAATTAGGGTCCTGAGTCCTTTGGGGGACAAAGATGCCCTAGGTGGTGTTTTAGTCCCGACCCAAAAACTAGGGACACATAGATGGAGTCATTAAATTATTATTTATGCATTGGAGAATGTTGAGATTAACCAGAAAATGATATAATTCATAGGGCTTGTGGATGAAAAATAGGACCAATTAAGCCATAAAGAAGCATATATAAATCAAGGCGAGCACAAACAAGTGTGAAAATACAAAGGGTATGCATTTTACTACACTGCACTTAGCCCCCACTTTAGTGAGAAGATGAACTTGCTTCAAACTAACACTAAAGTAGCCAACAATGCAATCGAGAGGGGTTTGAATGTACAAATGTTAGTAGGATAGGATGACAATAATCAAGAGGGTGTCCAAGCCCCTAGGATTAAGATCGTATGGAAAACCAACATAGGCACAAGAGAACACACTGATAGATAATATATGAAGCCATAACTAGATTGCAAACTTACACCATCAAAGACAAGAAAAAGGAAAAAAAGAGAGGAAAAACTAAAAAAATCAAGCTTCGACTAGCTACCCAATGTGATGGACTAGGTCTATGTTGTTTGTCTAAAAAGGTTTACAAGTGGAATGCACTATCCACTATGCAAAAAAAACACATGCTCACAAGGGCTAGTGAAGCTAGGTGTCCACTAGGTGAGCCCCAAGGGACCATATCAAGCCATACCTCCATGAATTTAATAAGGTACAAAAATGCCTGCTCACAAGGGCTAGTGAAGCTAGGTGCTCACTAAGATCAAAGCCTTACCTCCATGACTTTAATAAGGTACAAAAATGCATGCTCACAAGGGCTAGTGAAGCTAGGTGTTCACTAGGTGAGCCCCAGAGGACCATATCAAATCCATACCTTCATGAATTTAATAAGGTACAAAAATGCATGCTCACAAGGGCTAGTGAAGCTAGGTGTTCACTAGGTGAGCCCCAAGGGACCATATCAAAGTCATACCTCCATGACTTTGATAAGGTACCAAAATGCAACAAGAAAGAGGGATGCTCAAAGGGATTTTTCTTAGTTCATGTGAGGTCTTACTCTTAGGGGACATCATTCCTAATGTTTCCAAGAGGACCAATCAAAGGATAAAATATTCACCACTTAAGGGATGTAGTGTGTCACATCACCACTAAGGGAAATATAATATGCTAAGATAGATCACACTCTTGAAGGAAATTACTTTCAATGTCACCACAAAGAGGAAAACACGTCACATGAAATAAGAAAATCGCATTAAAGAACATGAAAAGGAAAAAAAAATACAAGTGTAATCATGCCAGAATAATGCCAATGTAGGCCCCCACTTTAAAGAAATTGCTAACACCATGTTGTGAGCAATTACTTTAAAGTAGCCAAAATATTAAAAAAAAAGAAAAGGAAAAGAGGGTTTCCCCCCAGAACACATAAGGGATCTATTGATTTGGGGTCAGTATCTATCTTTGCTGCAATAATAGGAGAGAGAGCTCAGAACTTTCATCATTCCCTAAATACACATAGAAATAGAAGAATGACACAAAGAGAATGAAAACAAAGAAAAATAAATCCCTTTAGGTCAACATGGAAGAGACATAGGGTGTCTCAATGCCTTGCCTCATCCCCAAAAGGAAAACACAAGACAAAAAAGGACAATGAAAGGCAAAGAAAAGATAATGAAAAAACTTTTGGGTCAACATGAAGGAGACATGAATGTCTTGATGCCTTGTGTCATCCCAAAAAGGAAAAGACAAGACAAAAATGAAAAGAAAGCAAAGATAAAAGATCAAGGAAAAGGAAAAAGTATGACATATAAAAGAATGAAGGTACAAATAGAGGAATGCACATAGAGAGAGACATCAAATAGAACATCATGGGGGATCATGTTATGCACATGCAAGAAAACAAAAAGAAAATGCAAAAGACTAGTAAGGAATTGGCGATTCAACCTAAAGCAAGTTATTTGCCTCCCAATATCATTTTGTATAAGCAAAAGGTAGATAACGAACCTAAGGGACAACAACAAATCCATTACTAGGACAAGGCCATCTACTTCTTGTCCCCACTAAGTGCAAGACAAGAATGGCCCGAGGTAGGTGATGAGAAAGATTGTGTAATATAGTGAGAATAGACTATTCTATGACTATAACATGATAAAAGGGTGGAAAAGGACAAAAATTTAAGGGATGATCTCTATGAGATCAAATTTTTGAAGTATTCTCCTTAAAGTGCAACACTCGTTGATCGTATGCCCAAACATTCTATGGTATTTGTAGTGGATGTTTTTGTTTTTTCCTTTATTATAATCATTTTCTCTAATAGGTGGTAATGTTAAGCATCCTTGTTGTAAAAGGATATGTAATTGTCTTTCATGGGAGACATAAGATATGTAAATTGTAACTTTTTAAGCTTATAAGTTTGTTTTTTCTACTTGCTAGATATTGGTGGATCCAAGGCAAGGATGCCAATTATACTAGGCATGTTAGGAAATAGGTCACTCATAGAGGGAGGATCTAAATCACTCATGCCATCGCTTGATTGATCTTTTGGAAGGAGGACAATCATCTTAAGGGGAGAATCAAATATCACTGTGCCATCACTTCAGAGCCTTAGATATTCTCTAGGAGGATTTTTCATTATGAGAGGGATCTTGGTATCCTAGTCCCTTTGTGTTTTCATCAGTTGGTTTTTGTTCTAGGATTTGACGAATCTCATGTTCACTTGTTGTATCACATCCTTTTTCACTTAAGATTGTCAAGCCTTTTCCATATGTTTCTTCTAGGTTAATTGGAGTGTTTGTTACTTTGTGATCATAAAAGGGTTGAGTATTTGCTTGTTTAGAGGAACTAGGTTCACCTATTGTAGGGAACTTAGGTTTAACTTTTGCTTCGATTTTAGGATGTAAGTAAACAAATATCTCAAGAGGTGGTATTGTGGGAGGATCTAGTTGTTTCATAGAGGGATAGAAAGATGCATTAGCTTCAAGGTTATCAAGACAATCATTTAGGAACTTATCCATGCTTTCATCATCTTCTTAAAATGATGTGAACATCATGACGAGGACATGCATTAGGAGTTGAGTGAGCATGAGTGAGTTTAATATCGTTAGGGTCATTACCAAAGACATAATTTTACACATCTACCAAAGATTTCAAGGACATCCACAAATTTCCAAAGAACATATCCATGATGCAAGATTGAACAAATGCACTTGAAATGAAAGAAACTAAGATAATAGCAATTCTAGAAACTGAAATAGAAAACTAAAGGCAACCCATAGAAGCATAGAAAAGCAATTTCAGATCTTGAAAATTGGAGAATCAAAGTCAATAAGGACTAAGATGCTAGGAAGGGCGTCTTGGTCCTCCTGGTGAGATTCTAAAGTTCCAGGGACTGAAACAGACAACAAACAACAGAGACAGACTTCTGAGGAAAAAATACTAAGAGGTACTAAGATGCCAGGAAGGGAATTTTAGTCATAGCAGAGGTTTTTTACAAAAAAAATAGTGAATTCTAGAATATCAATAGTGTTTATAGATTGTCTATGCAAGATACTAATGTTCAAAAAAATAAAAATGTGCAAATAAGTACAAGAAAAATTAACTAGGAACAAGTAATTGAATGTAATATGGGATGCAATTTTTTTAAAATTTTGAATGCAATAAGAATGTTTGTAAATTCAATGAAGATGATAAACACTACACTTTTTAGTTTTTTAATGAAATGAATTGATGCAATAAAGTAAAGATGCAACCTATATGCACTTTCACTAATGGAAATATAAGAAACCCTAAATGCAATTTCACTAATGCAAGAAACCCTAGATGGACTTTCACTAATGCAAGATGCAATTCAAGAATGAATGCAATCTAGATCTAAGGACTCTAATGGACTCCAAATCAGAAATGAATGCTTAAAATTTGGGTTCACCAAAATGATTAAATAGGAAAAATGGATATATGAATATCACTCTTTCTCCAACTAATCACTCAAGGATGTCCTAGGAGTCCCAATTGGATTGACTAACAACCACACAAAGTGAGTTAATTCACAATGAGGAGGACCTAGGAGGGGGGTTTTCTTAGCTTTAAAGGGGTTCACCACCAAGTATAAACTTGGAAAAGAAAATGTTGGAAAACACAATGTGATGTGCAAATGAATGCTAAATGACCTAGAAAGATAAAATATAATAGAAAACTATGAAATTGGAAATTTGCACTTGGGAAGTCTAGAGATGTTGTGAGGATTTTGGAAGTGTAAAGAAGCTTCCAAAAAGTGTTGTGGAGGACTAAGATGCTTAGGATAGCATATTAGTTCCAATGTTGTATTTTGAGGCAAATACGAAGTCTTCAGATGTCGGAACCAGATCTGAAAGAATCTCTGAAAAATATGCTTGGGAGGACTAAGACGCCCAAGGTGATGTATTAGTCTCATTCTGAATTTCTATAAACTATGAATGTGATTCTGAGCTCCAAGGTCTACACTTGCTTCCTTTCCGATCTCATGTTTTGAAACTTCTGAATTCATCCTATAGGTGAGAACTTCCTTTGAAGATGACAACTTTGTAATGCAACTTTGCAACTTTTACATCTTTGCACTCTAAATGATCTTCAATAATTCAACCTAGATCTGCAATTACAAATATGCAAGAGGGTAAAAACTTGTTGTTTGTTAGTGAATGGGGGTCTACCTTGGTTAAACCCCTTGTTGGTAATTAAACCTTGAAATGAAATAGAAATAAAGAAGGAAATGGTGAATGAAAAACATGCAATGCTACAACTCACCAAACCCTTATAAAGTCTACAAACTTGTGTGCAATGGATGCAATGGATGTGGATCTTGAACCAAAGGAATGATCTTGAATTTCTTTGCTTAAATCAAAACCCTACATCACAAATGCTAGCACAACAACACACATGATGCAAGAAACTCCTTGATAAGATGCTTGAATATTGATAATGGCTCCAAATGCTTGATAGATCTTCTCTTGAATACTCTTGTGAACTCAATTATGCTATGATGAATTCTCTCACAAAATACTTTGATTGAAATGAATGAATAAACCTTGTCTTTATACTTATCTATGCTTAATATCCCAAAATTACATCACAGGTCAAGCTGACATATGAATTCATTAAATAAAGGATGCTAAATCCCACTAGATTTTGAAATTAAATCTTCAAAATTGACTTGAGGAGGACTAAGATGCCCTAGGTGGTTTCTTAGTCCCAAGCCATGAAACTTGGGGCACAGACACCATAAAGGGCCCAATTAGGATACCTCAAAATCAAGGTCCTGGGACCTTTGGGGGACAAGGATGCCCTAGGTGGAATTTTAGTCCCAACCCAAAAATCAATGACATGCAAATGGAGTCATTAAATTATCATTTATGCATTGGAGAATGTTGGGATTAACCAGAAAAAAGATATAATTCATAGGGCTTGTGAACTCAAAATAGGACCAATTAAGCCATAAAGAAGCAAAATAAAGCAAAGTGGTCCTAAACAAGTGTGAAAATGAAAAGGGTATGCATTTTACTACACTATAAGAAGAAAATAAATACCAAAATTATAAAGTAACAACTTGCATCAAGCCAAATGTCAGAAAGTATAATTAAAAAGACAAATCCTTACAATTTGGTTCTCCAACATCCACAAATTTTGAGCTTAACTAAAAGGAAACATCTCCTGATGTTTTATAAGAATAAGAATCTTGGGAAATTTAATAGACACATGGGTATGTGCAGGATCATCATGGAAAAAATAGGCCCTTAAGTGGAAAAAAAAATAGAAAAATCAAAGTTAGGCAACTTGACGTAAAATTTTGAATAAGTTATCTATATTATTTCAAAAATATGTAAGAATAGAATTGTGGAAAATTGAATGTAGTTTCTAAACTACTAAGTTTATTTTAAAAAAATCTATTTGGTGAAAATTTGAAATTTCAATGCAATAGTACTTAAATTCCAAGGAAAAAAATAAAGTAGGTGTATGTCGACCCCAACCACAATAAAATGATAATTATTTTTTATAATATTTTAGATATAAGTAGAGGACTCATGTCGATGTGATACATATTTTTTGTAATTTTTTTCCAAGTAAATAATTAATTATGAATTTTGTATTACAACTTTTAAAATATAAAAAACTGATTGACCACCTTAACTTGGTCAAAACTTTTGAAATTCATTTTTTTCTTTAATCCTATAGTATGGGAAGCATAAAATGTGACACATGTTTTGGATTCAAAATGTGATATCGTTTGAAAGTTATAGATGTTTTTCAATCAAACTATCAATCAGGACTTTAGTCATAATTCAAATAGAAAATGAATAATAATTATTTATTAAATTCAAAGTAAAGAATAATTTATATTGGTGGAAAGCTGAGAATCTCCTTTAAAATCTTTTTTGTTTCATCAATTTTGAGTAAAAAAAAAGTCATCAGCCACATACCCTACACATACCCATCATATCACCACTTTTTGGCCCATCATGATCCTGCAGATACCCACATGAGAATAAATCAAAGGATGAATTAATATAAGGCATGTGGCAAATGATAGTTGGGAGAAATACTTCTGAATAAGTCAATAAACTCGACCTTCTTCAACAGTTTTAACTTTTGAGACTTTTCAAAATAATATTAGGACCTAAAATTGGACAAAGCATATTTATGATTTTATCTTTAGAATGTAGGAACTTTCTCTATCAGATATTCAGAGCGATCAACCGAGAATCCAGAGTAATCAACTAACTCCTAAGATGTAATCAGGTGGAAACTAATGTTTCATTCCATCGATGTTTGTATTCCTACACTCAGGCTCTACAACTAAACAAAAACACCCATAAGTGTTTCACACTGGCTCAAGGTACTCTCCTTCATCGCATGCGTAATACTTGATTTCCTGATACTTCTTTATCTCAAGCTCCCCCTTTCCATGAACTCCTAGAGCATACCAGCCAACCTGGTTATGTCACTAATAGCAATCCAAGTTTCCCTGACTGTCCCTACCCGAATGTTGCATCACAATCTATTCTTCCTACACAAAAATGCCACATATTAACCCCTTCTAAATAAAACATTTAATCATCATAAAACCATAATTAATAAATCATTTCAATTTTAGAAAGAATTCAATGTCATTTACTATCAAAATAAAAGTTGTATAAATCACAAAAAATCCGTGAAGCCTCCTAAATGTAGCTTAAAGAAATTTTATAGGATGGGTTTCAACATAAGAAGCTTTCTACTACAACTCTCAATGAATGTATTATAAGCAAAAAATAAAATTCTTCACATTCAAAGTAATGCAATCAAACATTTAATCCAAAAATATGTTAGCAGGGGTTAAATAAAAACATAATTATTTTTTGCTTGGTTTCTTTTATCAACATGCCGTGTGGAAATGGAATAATCACTAAGAAACCCTAACAATAAAAAAATGAAATAAAGGTTCAAAAAAGGAAATTCCAATGTACTATTGTGTAATGGTCACAAAGGTACTTATATGAGCATGACTAGCATACAAATTCCTACTATTGAATTGCCATCCATCCAAAGAGAAAATAAGAAATGTAAGGATTTGAGCAATATAAGTCCAAAGGGTTATGTTGTAATGGTAATGGAATCACCATAAGAGCACAACCAAGGAAAAAATTCTTGTGACTGTAATTATGTGATCCATAACTCTATTGGTCATGCGGAACAGTTGTGCTATAAAAAATACAAGATGCATTCATGTGTGACAATGTAGCTATGTTATGATAGAAATAGAGGCACTCATATGAGAAAAATTCATGTACAAATCACTGTCATCACAATTAGGTGTCCAATTACTTAGGCGGACATTTGGTGCACCTATGATATAAAAATTATAGGGTGCATTCAGGTTGACTCAAGTTTAACAAGTTATGATGTAATGATAGCATGATCCAAGAGTGATTACCTCTTGTTGCAATAAAGAGTCCATAACTCTGGTTGATATGTAGAGTGGTTGTGTTATATCAACTATGTGGTGCATTCAAGCACAACCCATGTTTAATGGGCTATTCTAGAGAGTGATCAATATTTTCTAAACCTTATGAATGCTACTTAAAAGTGTACATATTAAACTACAAACCAATTTTTTTACATACTTGAATGCAATTGAGTTGCCACAAACTATAATAATGTGATATGCTAATAAACATTAATATGAGAAGTATTAAAGCAAGACCCATGCTATATAGGATACATTTCCTTGATCAGGTTTACATACCTTAATGATCAAATACAAGCTTCCCACACACTCTAGGATACAATCCAAGATCATACCACACCCTATCAAGACAACTAATTTTCTAACCTAGGATTTAAGGTTGTTTTTTAATACCAAAAAAAGAATTGGTAAGAGCATGACTAGGGTACAAATCCTAGGCCTTTGTAGAAACATAAACCATAACTCTAGCAGATTAGTGAGGTTGCAATACCAGAAATATTGAGACATCATCTTTTTATTAGAACAATTTTAACTCGACAGTGAAAAAAAAACCCAATATTAGATTTTTTAAATACCCATATAAAGAAAACGCCCAATGTCCTTTTTTTGAAATACCAAAATAGTCAATAACAAAGGGTTCACTGAACATCAATTTTTTGAATGCCCTGGAAAAATTATAGCAAAATCAAAATTTAGAAAATTTCATGTAATACCAAAAAAAGTTGAGACCTCATTTGTTTCTCAGAAAAAAACATTATCTCAATAGCGAAAAATATCTAGTACCATTGTTTCTAAATACCCATTTCAAGTGAATAC
Organism: Sequoia sempervirens; assembly: GCA_007258455.2. NCBI lineage: Eukaryota > Viridiplantae > Streptophyta > Pinopsida > Cupressales > Cupressaceae > Sequoia > Sequoia sempervirens. The sequence continues at coordinate 454,613 of VDFB02069318.1, forward strand.
CCAGCATAGAAATACCCAAAGAACCAATAACAAAAATATTGAGCATCAATTTTTAAACATACCTAGATATCCACTAACAAAACAACCAGCATCATTAAATTCAAATAGCTTTAAATAGTACTTCAAAAAAACACCCAACATCAAATTTTTCAAATACCCATATAGGCATAATGTATACATCCAACTTTTAAAAATAATTAAGAATGGTTTGCTTACCTCTGAGATGATCCACAAAAAAAAGCTCAAAATCCTCAAGACATACTTCCAGGTGAGGAGCTGTCTGATAGAAGGATAGATTTGGCCACATTCTAGACCTTTGAAGCATTGCTAGTAGGAGATTCCTCCACTAGGAAATCCCTTCAATTACTACTCAATATCTCCATCTTCAAAACACTTCAACCTCTGTTTGTTTTCCCAGACTATTTCTTCTAAGTGGTAGTTAAAAACCATGAGAAAATGATGGTCTTTCTATCACTTGATTTTTGTTACACATTTATAAAAATAAAATAAAAATTGTATGCATAAGTGTTGACTAAAGCCTAAATTGATGGCTAGGAATATTTTCTCTCAAAAAGCAAAGTTTAATACAAAAAATAGTCATTTATAGCTGTGATATTATCTGATGATCAAATTAGTCATTTATTTAGTCATTTATAGTTGTGTTGCCAAAAAAGAGTAGAATTTAGTTATTTTTAGTTGTCATGACTAAAATTTTTAGTCACGTAGTCATGTATTTGCCAAATTCTACTAGTGATTGTAAGGATTTGCACTCAATCCATAGTGGGACACACTTTCCATTTGGGATTTGGCCCCTAATACAAATAAGCCATAGGTAGCAGAACTATCAGCAAACTTAAGAGGGGGTATCATCATCAAAAGAGTTTCTAACACTTTAGCAGTAGAGGTAGCTACATTGAGTGTTAATGTTGCACATTTAACTAAGGTAATTGTTGAATCATTGCAAGTAGAGTGTGATGCAAAAAAAGAAGGTATAATGATTTATTAATTGAGTATAATAAGGAAAAACAAAGGCTATCTTAACTGTAGTTAACAATTGAGATGTTGCAAAGTCAACAACCAATGCAGCTAGTTGTTCCATCTCCTTCTTCTCCACCATCTCCGAGCTAGCTCAGTCACCTCCTCCACCATGCTTGAATATGGTTGTGTATGAAGAGAGACCAACTGCAAAGCTTGTTCCAAGCACATCAGTTGCACCTCCTAGAGCAAGAGTAAGAAGAAGAGATCTAATCAATAAGTTAAAGGCATATGAAGAGATATTTGAGCTATATGAGGAGAATAATGTACTCATTATTTCTAATGTGCCTGAACATTGTATGAGAAAAGAAATAAAAAAAGTAAATAGTGTTCATTCAAATTATTCTTTAATGTTTGATGCAATAAGAATAAGCTTAGTCCATTGGCTGGTATTATTAAGGGGTCTACTCATCAACATAATAAACTAGCATAGATTGCTCCCACTTATAATGTGGCAAAAGGAATCATTGGTTTTCAAGGATTAGTGGATCCATGGGAGAAAAGAGTTAAGGAATTGTTCCAACATTTGATGAGAATGATCTTGGCCTATTGTGAGACATTCTAGATAGTAGTGGAGCTATGAAAACATATGAGCAATGGATAGGAGAAATAGACAATGTCATTGCTACACAGTCTTTCTTGATATGTGAAGGTGGAGATGTAAATATTGACATGTTAAAGAATAGCATCGACAAGTTTTCATTTACTAGTAAATCCCTAGAATAATTTGACAAGGATGCAAATCAAGCGGTGAAGAAGTATGGAGCTCATATAGGACTAAATTGGATGAGTTCATGGCATTTAATTGGCCATCTAAAGAAGATTATGATGCCTAGGATACAAAGTATAATGAGTTACCTGATTTGTAGAGTCTCTTTTGGTTGTGTGGATACAATTTTTGTCTCTTGTGCACATTCAACACCTTCCAACTACTTTTGCAATGACAACATGAGGTATTTTTGTCTCTTTGCACACTAGGATATTTTTTCACTTGTCAACTCAACATTACTAGGTCCACATCAAGATGAATAAAGAAAAAGGAGTGGAAAAGAATCAAATATTTGCATCATATGCTTTTTGGATGGAAAAAGATTACATTAAAAGTGCTCGTATAACTACTTTTTTCCTCAAAATATTCCATGGACAAGCTTGCACATGCAATCATATTTTGAAATGTTTGGTTAAAGGTGCAACCATCTCCCTCAACGTGCATTTTCTAAGGAACATGGTAATATTTTGAAACATCTTGAAAGGTTTTTTTGTCTCGTATGAGATATTCCCTCATGGATGGTTAGGTCTTTTATTTTGTAATTGTATATCAAATGAAAAGGTGACATGTGTACCTAGCCTAAAGCTTGTTGCTCCCTTGTCTTATAAAAGGGAATTCAAGGCATTTTGTATGGGCTGATTGATCAATTTTGGAGAGTTTTTTAATACAATGCAAAGAAAATAAAGTCCGAGTCATTTTCTAGGTTGTAGAGTCTAGTCTTTGTTAATTTTGAAAGAATTCTGTGACACTATTATCATTCTGAATACACTGGCATATTTCTAAATCTAATATTCTCCTTTTGTATACTTCACACTAGTTATGAATGAAATTAATCAAATATATTTAAATTCATTTTCATTGTCTTTCCTATGGATGTTTATTTTATGTTAATGCTCTCGTTCAATGAATAAGTTAAACGCTTTAATAGAGATAAAATTTGTGTGGATGTATACAGGGATCTAATAAGTATAATTGGTTAAGATTTCTAAGTTTAATGATGTAATGCATCATTAAATAGCTCTGTAATGTTTAGGTTGAATGATGTTGTGCATTTTCAATTACATTGGTTATGACTTCATACCCTAGGTTAAGGAACCAATCACTAAAATTGTGTCTATGTTGCATCTCTAGGGATTTTCACACACAAATACTTTAAATCTTTAAATTCAATTATGTTTTTTGTTGAAAAGTCTTATGAAATATCATTTCCTACTGCTATGAAATGCTAAATTCTTAAAGATATTGCTAGATCTTTGCATTTCAATCATTTTCAATCAATTATGTGTAAGACATATCTATTGTTTACAATGTTTAGAATAAATTGGAATAGTAGATCTTGAGAACATTGCATGGGATCACCCTCCTGAGTTTTGCAGAGCCCAAAGTGTAGAGGGAAAGTTGTTTTGACTTTCACCTATTCATTGGCCAATCCCTCTAGATAATTGACAACTGGAAATGGAAATGTTAGAGATATTTGTGAGATCTAGTTGGGAATTAAAAACAACCAACAATTTCCTCACATCGGTTTTCTTAAAGTGCAATTAAAAAAATTAATAGTTTAAAACTTAATGATTAAGTTAAAAAACAATGATTATGCATCATGCATCAAGAAGATAGATCAATTTATTCTTGGGGTTGGATAGTTCTTGCTGCCATCTAATGGTGGGTTTCCTTATTAATTTTGTATTTAAGGTAGAATTTAGGATGGATAAAGGTGATTCTTTCATGCCCAAATTTTTACATGAGTGTACATAGATACAAAAACCTTTTTTTAATACCAAATATCACCTTATATTTTTTTTAATGTGATTTACTAATGTATGCACATGCACTATCATTAACAACCACATCGATCAAAGGAAAGGGAAGGGAAACATATTTTTCGGTGTGGAATAACCTATTTTTCTCAGCTTATGATGAAGGTAAGCCTAATTTGAGTTACTAGGATCAATCATCTAAGGGATTTCTATGTGGGATGAAGGAGGCCAAACCTTGAAGATGAGACCTAGGACCTAAAGAAAACTAAATCATTTAGTTTAATTTTTTGAGACAAATATGTTTTTTAAATTATTTTTTCACCTTAAAAATGGTTCTAACCTTGATTTAACAAATTCTTAACAAAAATGACTCATCTCAATTCCCTTCTCCTTATTGTTTTGATATTTTAGATGTTTAAGGACATGCCAATTTTCATCCTTTCGATAATAATTGAATTAAAGTTTAATACTACCCCTTAAATGATGTTAAGATCAATGATATTAATTTAAATCCCTTCAAATTAATCTCAAATTATACACAAAATTATTTTAATTCCTTTCCCTCTCTCCTAACATTCAATTTTATTGGTAGGAAAAACTCTTAGATCTTAATTCAAACACTATAAAATCAATTTTCAAAAGGGTTCAAATTATGATAGAAGTGATAGTATTCACTATTCTCAAATTAATTAAACTCATAAATTTACTCATAGAATAATTCCACAATATATAATTAAGTACTTGACATCTAGGTCAACTAGTTTAACATTCTCCTAAGACATCTACTACTCCAAGCATGGCTTAAGTTTTCAAAGAAAGTTATGTTGGAAAAACAAGGACAAACAACTAAGAGGGGGAGTGAATCAATTGTCTCAGAAATTTAAACTTTTCCTACTTATCTTAACTTAAATCTCAGATCTGATGAATAAGAAATTAACCTCAAGTAATTAACACATCAAAGAGACAAATAACACCAAGATCTTTTACATGGAAACCTTATTAGGGGAAAAACCACGATGGATGTTAGTCCACAAGATTATACTCTGCTAAAAGTATAATGAGAAATAATAAGGGGAATGCACATGTATTTAGGCATACTACCTAGAGCTCACTACTCAAATACAAAAGGGGCTCACTGCTCAATAGAATAGGATTAAAAATCCAAAGGGTATGAATTGAGAAAATAACTTCTGCACAAGCTTGATTACAGTTCCAATTAAGCTCTCAACACTTCTTCACACTTCGCATAGACTTCTTGACACTCTGCTTTGCAATCGAATGATATTCACACATACACACACATGAGCACCTTCTTGACTCACAACACCAATGGAACAATTACACTTATATATCTGCTACATGAGATTTCACCACAACTTAGTTAGCCAAGAAAATAATATATATTTGCAATGTCAGCCCAAATTTTCAAATAAATTTTTAATGTGAATCCACCAAGGTTGGACACAACATAGTGGAGACCCAAATTTGAAACTCCAACACAAAAAGACTTCAATTGATTTCACCTCAACACTCCACAACATGCTAACACCATCATGTTGGCCAAGAACAAGAAAAATTGAACATATGGAGAAAAATCTTCGACCATGAGCACACCGATCAATGTGGATGTACCACAAAGATAGAGCATGATCTAGAAGCATCCAATAATACCAAGAAACAATAGAGAAGAATCCGCAACAACTGAGATCAATAGAATCACACAATCTTCATTCAGGAACACTGACAAAGACCATAGAAACACTGTCAAACCACAATACACTCAAAACTTCATGCAGACCTCTAAAAATTTCAGTAGATGATATAGATATACTAAAAAATAAACCCTTTAATCCACACCAACTAATCTTCAGCATAGAGAAAAAAACATCTTCATGACTTGCACAGTTCTACTAGGAACCTAGAACACTTTCTTTTACAATTTTCTCAATATCCTCGACATATACAACCTATAGTACACCAAATGCTAATAGTGTTGACATCAATGACAACCACATATCAGCAACACAGCCACAACATCCAACAAGTTCCTTATATGAGATAATACAAGTTGATTAATTCAATTATTCCTTCCATGATGAAGACTAGACAAATTCTTAAAGGCATACACAACTAATGTATATTGATGACATATTATTAAATACTTCTAGATACTAAGGTAGAGCCCACCATAATTTTTTGATTAATTTTCTAAGGTTTTGTTTTAAAAAAATACTAAATTAATTTCATTCCATAGTATCAATTGTTTAATATCTAACTTAATTACATCATTCCTTTTAAATGAAGGCTAAGAAGAACTCAAGAAAATTTATTGTTACTTTTCTATTGATCAAAGCTAAAAAAATTACAATATGAAAAAATTAATTGTTTTTGATAAGGTAAGCAAGGTTTTGAAAGGACCAAGAAACTTTTATAGAGTTAAGAATAAGACACTTCTAAACACCAAAGTCTCAAACTTTTCCAAAGAAATAGAGAAATAGCACCAACAAAAATACTGCAGAAACACTAACAACACCTGGTTACCAGATAACTAGGAGTGACAAAACACTCAGAACCAATAGTGGTTCTAAGTCAAAACCAAAGAAACATCAAGGACAAGAGTCAAAAAGGAAATATAAAGAAAACACAAGATGCAGACCAAGATCCCATCACCAACCACAAACCCCACTAGCAACAACAAACCAACTACCCAGTAATAGCAGCTCAGAGCCATCCTTGAAATGTATGTCAAACTAGGAAGCCAACTCAATCTTTGTATCTAATAGAGAGAGATCCCCTCTATTGGAGAGGATCATATGAAAAAAATTTCCACCAGACCCAAAGAACTCCAACAACCCCCTACTCTGCCTCAACAGGAGTAGATCCCACCTAAAAAGGGACAACAACAAAGAAATCCAGAAAAGGAAGCTTCTAACCAAACCCATAGCACCCATATTCACCTCGATAGAAAAGGAATCCACCTCAATAGGAACAAGTTGTAGAATAAAGGATAAAACTAACACTCCCCTAGAAAAAGTAAACACACCATCCTTTAGCAATCCTAACAAAAAGAAATTAAAAAGGAGAAAGAACAACAAAATCATATGCGTTGTAAGAGAAGACAACCCAACCACCATGAGCTTAAAGAAACACATCAGCCAAAAATAGAAGAGGCCCACGAAGGATTCAATAGCAAAGCCTTTGAGGCTGCACCCATCAGACGAGCAAGCAACCAGAACCCAGAATCCATCCATTGAGAATAAAAAACAACCCCAAAGAACCACACCCACCAGCCAAAACTAGCAAAGCCCCTCAAAAGCTTCAACAACAAATCCTCTGAGGCCGCACCAAACTGAGGAGCAATCACCACCGCCACAGCAAAGCTCACCAAAATCAATATCAAAGCTCACCATCACACCATTGTCACACCAAAGCTCATAGAAGAATTCTAAAAGAGCTATCAAGATAGCTGCCACTAAACACCTCTGCAAAAATAGAACAATAGGGTAGAGAAATGTCATGCTCACTGCAAACAAAGAAAAGAAAACCACAAAGTTCACAATAACCCGCTTCCCCAAGAGTGCCCAGAAGAGAAAGGAAAACCCACAACCAAGGCGATGCAAAGCCTTAGACCAAATGAAGGAAAAATGCACATCCATCTCAATGTAGCAGATCCAAACAAGGACAAGAATGCAAGAGATAACAAAGGAAACCTCCAAGCCCAATAGCTCCACAAGGGAGTAGAGGACAATCATAGTGAAAATCAAAAAGCAGAAAGCAAGCACCACCAACAACCTCATATGGAACAGAGGAAAAAAGGAAAAATCGGGAGACATGGTCCACAACACCAGGGCCAAATCCACACCCAGGATTCCCTCCAAGCGCACCATAGAGAAACTCTAGTAGCTGGAGCAAAGCTAGGGATAGGAAAATGCAAGTCACAAGCATCTAGATTTGTCAAAAAAAAATCCAAACCACTAGATCATTCCAACTAAGACCAAGGAGGAGGATCCCCTCATGACAGACACAACTCTCCATAGCAAAAACACCCATTGAAACAGGAATGCAACCCATTCGGGAGAAGAAACAGAGAATCCCTACACAACAACGACAAGAACCACATAAAAAGAGAAAAGGGGAGGCCAAAAAAACCAACCCTAACCATTTTGTAGCACCAAAACCAAACCCGAATCCTCATCATCCTTCAAATTAGCACTGTCATCGAATTCCCTATTTGTAGATTTCAAAAAAACCAGCACCATTGCTATCCCCACCCATCGATTCCCCATGAAAAATTAACTATTACTATAGTGGTTAAGCTTTATATCATGGAGTATGTTGGACCAATCCCATTCATTATAAACAAGTTGTTAATTTTAACTTTAAATGCTTTCCCCTAGCATAAGAATCCTATTTTGGGAACCCTCCCCAACGAAACCCTAACTTTCTCATTATAAGTAACAATTAATTCTTGATATTGTAATTTTCAATATAGAAGAAGATGAGACCCATATGAGCCATATCCCTATGTAAGCTTGGCCAAAGGCCTTAATAATGAAAAAAATATTTAACATTATTTTCCCCTATTTTTTATTAACTAGGGTTTAATCACCCACTCTCCATTATGGTCGCATGATTTTTTTGTATTCGTTCAAAAATAAAACCATGCATAAATATATGTATATACCTTCATATTTTTTAATTCAACTATGCAATGAAACCTAATAGGTATAGATGATGGCCACTATTTTTGTCAATAGATTTTATGTTATTTTCTAGTGTTCCATGGGGACACATCCCCCCAAAATTCCTTTCATTTTTGAGATGAGGATGTCTCTAGGATGTAGGGATGTGGGGGAAACATACCCTTGCCACACTACCACCTTAGTTGAAACACCTAGAATGTCATCATGACAATAGGGATGCCAACTCCTAGGAGTCCCCTAGCCCTCCTGAGGAATCCTAGGATTCCCTTGACTGTCTTGGGGATGCCCAAGCATCTCCCATGGTTGGAAGGCCTAATAAAGTAAAAATAAAAATAAACTAATATTTTTCCTAAGAATTGAAACCCAAGGGAAAACTCTAATGTCCAATAGGCCCCACCAAATACTCCCAACCCTTATAAGACACCCTAAAATCTTCACTTTTAATCATAAATAAATTCCAAAAACAAGCTTGAGAAGGAGCACAAGAGTGAGAGTGAAGGAGTGAAAGAGTGAGAGTGAAGTTTTGCAAGTGCAAGAAGGTTGAGGAGGAGAAAGAAGAAGAGGATGACGAGGGATTTTACACCAAATTGTAAGGATTTTTCAAGCATGAGGTAGGATTCCATGACTATTTTTTAGATTTTTAATTAGTTTTATATTAATATTTTCATTTTATTCATAATTTTATAGACTTGGATGCAAGTGCATTAGCATATTCATTTCTCAATATTCATTATTCATATTGTCATCAAGATTCATCAATATCATGGATACACATTCAAATGGCCCATATTTCTTAAGGTAGTTGATTGTTTAGTGAATCAAAAGGATGCAAATTTTTAGTTTCAGATCCTCAAGGATGTTATTGAGGAGGCTGGGCCACAAAATGTGGTCCAAGTAGTGATAGATGCGGCCCATGTGTGCAAAGTTGTAGGTATTTAATTAATTGAGGCAACTTATAGAGATATTTGGTGGAATCATTGTTGTGTGCATGCCATGAATAATACACTCAAGGACATGGGAAAGATAGATTGGATCAAATTAGTGGTCAATGATGTTAGAGATGTGTAGATTTTTATCTGCAACCACCACAGGATGATCCCACAATACTAGTTTACAATTTTAGGCCAAACTAGACACTGAATTGATTTTTTTTGACTAAATCTTCACTTTTGGGCACCTATAGTGGCTAAACCGTTAGGAATTTGAAGATGATTGCAAACTAGTGATTTGTGACTTTTTGTCTATGGATTCTAAATATTTTTTTTCAAAATTTTTGGAATCAGATTGCACTTTTTTTTCCATCTCCTTCGAAAACTAGGTTTTTTTTTAATTTAGATTTATAACTATGATATCTAGTGCTTTCATTTGGTTTCATAGTGTTTTATTGAATACTTTTTCCTTAATCAAGTTTTGAAGTCAAACCAATTACAATTCATACATAGGGGACTGTATACAACATAACTTTTTTTGTATGTATCAAATTCTTTTTTGTTGGATCAAGGACTTCAATATCTAGTGCATTGATATTTTTCAAAATAAATAAATTGATAATTTGTTATTTTTCTACATGTCGTAACAAAGAGCTTGATTTTCTGAAAAACCTACATTCACAAGAAATAAAAAATATAATAATAAAATTAAATTTATTTAAAATTATACTTTATGGGAAGCTTATAATAAGGAATACATACTTACAAAAATAAATTTTAAATGAATTCATTTGATCCCCCAAAAGGTAAATCAAAAGTTGTTTTATAGCATTTTGATAGGTGTAAAGGAGACTTCGTTATAGGTATGGTTTAAAACTACCAGGGTTCTATCCAAGGGGGTTTGATCTAAGGTGGTTCGATCAAACCCTCTTCAATTGGAATCCTTTAAATGGAACTTTTCAAGGCTTAAATCATTATATTTTCTAAAAATATGTGATTTTAGCAAAAATCAAGATCTCCCAGAAATTGTAAACCAGTATTGTGGGATCACCCCACACTTCGCATGCACTATTTAGGACCTTCTCTAAGAAGGAATTCTTGAAACCTTTCGAGAATATATATGCATCCTATTTAATTCTATTTGAGAGAATGCTTGATTTGAAAGAGGTATTGTAACTAATGTTTATGACAATAGAATGGAATTTGTGGGCTTGATTCAAAGAAAAAGTAAGGGAAGAGGGTAAAGGATATAGTGAAGAGTGATGTTTTGGGGGCTGATGTAAAATACATAGTCTCCATCAATTACTCCATTTTTCTAGGTCATTAGCTATGAGGATGCTAATGCACGTAGCCTTGGAGATGTGAATAAGTGTAGTGATTCTATGTTAGGACAAAGGAAGGTTGTTGTGTAAGAGAGGAACCCCACATTAACATTCTAAAATGAGCATATTTAGCCAATCATTCATTAAATATGGGAGAAGCTCAACACTCCCTTGCACATGGTTTTTTATGCATTGAACCCCAAGTTCTATTTGCAAAGGCCTAGTAGAGTTACACCCATACAGGATGTTGAGGTGAAGCAAGGGTTCATGAAGGCCATCTTAAATACGTATGATCCTAAACATGCTAGTAAAATTTTTCATTCTTAGGGGTTATTCTTAGGAGGCCAAGATGGATAGGGGAACTATGGCACATGAGGACCCAATTTTATGGTGGACTATGTATGAACCTGATTGTATGACTACATCTCTAGCCATTCATTTGCTATATTAGGTGTCTAGTTCTTATGTTACTAAGAGGAACTTGATTTTACTTATAGCTTTATCCACTCCCTCAAGAGGAACATGCTTACCTATGGGATAACATAGAAGCTTGTGGTTGTACATAGTACACTGCATCTAATTGACCACAATACACTTTTGTACAAGGAGAGTCTAGCAGTGTGATGGGTTGTAGAGCTAGAGGAGCAAACATAGATTGATGGGGATGCTACATAGACATGGTTGGTTGGTATTATTATGGAGGAGCTTGACCATGTGGAGTTTGGGGATGATTAGAGGCCTCACTTCACTCTAATTTGTTAATTTTAACATTTTTATTTTCAGATCATTGTACTCATTCTAACCATCATTATGAAATCTTGAATATAATATAAATTTCAACATTTTCATTGTTCAATGTAAATTATTACTGTTCAAATTTTAGTAGTTTCTAAGTTTTATATTTTAGTAGTTTTACAAAGTTTCATTTGTAATTATTAGAAATCTTTTTATCACTATTTTTTTCAAGTACTATATGTATTTTGATGTTGCCAGGCTCTGTCGTCATCCCCCTTCCATCCCTAAACTTATGCCCTTGCCCCCTATCCCCAAAATGCGTCCTCACATCCCCATGCACCCTCGTCGGTTATTATTTTTTATCATGCACTAACATATATATGAACCTATTTTTTTCATGAATGTATACATATAGGTAACATGAATAACTAATTTATAGTAGAAGTAATTTTTCTTTTCTTTTTGTTATAGTTAGTCACCCAACACAACTATATATATTAGTTACAACCTCGTTAGTTTGAAAAAGATGGATTTATCCAAGGAAAGGCAAGGGTTATATTCTAGAATGATAATATAAACTAATATGATCTTCCTTCTAGGAAAATGCAATAAATTATAGGTTATGTAATCTAAAATATTTTGGCTTCTAGATTCATAGATAATATGTATATACTTATGTGTGTATATATGCATACATATGTATCACTTTAATCTTGATTTTACATTTGATATTAAGGAACTAATCATTTTGTTCTCTTCTAAACAAAATTTAGAAGGAAATATAGAATTATCAAGAATTTGCAACCTTTTTCTTACTTTAATCTAAATTTTGAAACAACATTATAATATAAGAAAATTTTAAAAGAAAAAAAAATAAAAATTATTCCATTGTCTTCTCTAACCAATAGTAAAAGAACTTAATATTTCTAATTATTACACCATTATTATGCTAAAAGAATATTCAATAGTAATTCCAATACAACAATAAGTATATAGGATGAGAAATAAATGATATTTTACTCTCTTTCTTTTTCCAATACACCCAATATTATTTCACTTGTAACAAAAATTTTAGGATTGAGAAAATGTTCTCATAACACTAGTATATATGACAATAAATTTATTTTTTGCATCTAGACAAATTTTTTACATTGACATTGCATATTACTTTGTATGTTTTCTCACAACTATATATAGACATGCACAATACACAATAGACATGATATTTAATATATATATTTCCTCAACAAAATCTTGAAAATCTTGCACACATAACAATAAATAATAGTCTTTTAAAATCCAATTGGAGTTCACCTCCCAACCATAGGATTGGAAAGCCAATCCACTCCAAGTTTAGGAGATCACAAAAGTAAACCAAGTTCAACAAAAACATTAGAACTCATAGATCAACAACACAAAATACTACAACAAAATACACACAACATATTTTGCCAATAATTCCAAAGGAGGAAACTAAACAATGATTCTCTCAAGAATCTCATAATGGGCAGTGAGGGAAATATCTTGTGAGGAAAACTAGAAAAATAAATATGTTACAACAATCACTTCTCCAACAATCCACCACCCATAACCTCCACAAACAAAAAATCCATATAACAACTTTCACAACACATATATTCATCTATTTCATTCAATGAATCATATGGGTACTCATACCCATCAATTTTCTCCAAGAAAGGGTCTCAACTCACTCAACCCCATTTGCTTGGAGTCCTCTCAAATAAATGGGGAGAGCCTACTCCAACAAGCTAACTCAAACACAAAACCATACAAAGAACAACACTAAACAACAACAAAGAAAACACATAAATGTCAACCCAATCTCATTTATACATTCTCTTTTACAAAAAAATAACAAGAAGATGAGATGCCTACCTTGTAAAGTCTTCAAACACTTGAATAAGGTTGATGTAACTCAACCACCAAATCTTTTTCAAGATTCTACTCCTCAACCAAGTTTTTCTCTCAATCTTCTCAAACTCACAAGAACTCTCCATCCAAAAAAATGTAAAATAAAAAAATCCTCTTTCTCATTCTCAATTGAGAATTAAATAGGTGCTTAATTCTCCAATAATTTTAATGTGAAGGCCACACTTTTCACCTTCACATTCAATCTCTAAACACTAACACATCCTAAGCCATTTTCTGACACATGTGAGAAAATTCTTGCGAGCACTTCTTTTTTAAGACCTTCCAAATTGCTCTCTCAATTGTGTGGGAAAAATAGTATAGAAGATTCTTCATCAAGGATCTTCTGTGTCAAAATTTAATATTTCACCTAACTAGCTCTTAATACAAAAATAAAAATAAAATTAACTATTTACCATTTTTTAGTACGGATAAGATGTAAAATTGTTATTAATTGTTTTACCATTAAAATGTATGATATTTGAGTAGAATATATATAAAAACACAGACTAAAAATTGAATTAAATAACTGGTGTGAACATTTGATATTTCTAGTTTTTAATGTCTATTCACTCCTTCATTTGGAATAATATGATGTTAAAATCAGAAAATAGTCAAGACAAAATAGTACTGGAATGAATGGCCTATTAGATATCCTAACGCTTCACCATCATAAATATCACCTCGATGTAATGAATGCTAAATAGACTATTGAGAAACAAATTCTTTTGAACAACTGCTCTTCTAATATGAATTATAAAAATTGACTAAAACCTCCATACTAAAATATTGATTAAACCACCTAATCTTCCTTAAAAGAACACTGGAACAAAGGCAAATATATGTAATAATTACTGGAGAAATGTTGCTAAAAGAGTGCATATAGCTCACAATACATGGGGATAACTTAGCAGCTCGCATTCCCTAAATAACATTAAATTTACATTCATATTTCTTCCCAGAAATCGTCCAAGTTCCAGGCAAGTATCTCAACATTCTCCTCCATGAAAGTGGCAAACAGAAGAGGAGGTGAAACATTATCATCGGCCATGGCATACTCTGTTGTTGTTGGCAAGATCACTGGAATCTCCTTGAGAACTGATGGAGGGAGATTGTGAGATGAAGGAAGAGCGAGTGAGGATATCCAAGGGCAGGTATTACCACATAATTCCTCAGCTTTGGGTCGCTTGGCCACGGGCTTCAACAGCGCAGGCTTCTCAGTCGACTTTCCCTTGTCATCATTATTAATTCTGTGGGCCAAACTATCTGGGTTGGGCATTCCTGTTAATTGCTGCACCACATCCTTGAAATGGAATATATCTGTGGTCACAAATTGGATGTCACTTCTTTCTCCTGAACTCGTTTTCTTCATATTTTTAGGCAGCCCTTCCTTTCCTGACAAGATATTTGGCAGCGGAATGAGTTGATCTGTTTGTCCAGCATGAATTTATAAACTAGATATTTTGCAGGGAAATGAGTGAATGGGTTTGTACATGGAAGAAATGTCCAAATGTTCTGACACACGTCACACACCAGGAATGTTCTCCAAGGACAGTTAAATATATAATATTGTAGCAGACCTATTTCCTAGGTCGATGAGTCACGCATAAGTTCATAAATGGAAGGCTGCTCGTATTGTCAGACGTAGGCTGGTTTGGTACAACCTATTGTTACCATCTTGTATACATGTTGACTCAAGTATTAAACCTATCAATCACTTCTACTATAAAGGTCTGGTCTTTTTTATTGTATACATGTTGACTCAAGTATTAAACCTATCAATCACTTCTACTATAAAAGTCCTGGTCTTTTTTAGAATTTTTTCTCGTGTTAAATATGTGTCTCAGTCTTGTTCTTCTGATTCAAATCTTCTAGCTCATTCAAATAATTTGACTATTGCCTATCTTCTATATGAAAGATATTGAATTGAGCACCTAAAGACTATTTATTTGAAGAGAAATCCTAAGACATTAATGATTATGAAAAAAGTCTCTATCAAAATGCTTTATTAAGTAAATATACTAGGCTTGCAACAACATTGACCTACTATATCATCAAATGAGTTCAACATCTTCATCTTGTGTGTTTCTATTCTTTTTACCTCAACAATAAGATTTAACTCATAATCAATGAAGTTTTGTAATTTCCTCTAAACACAACAAACCTCCAAAGTGTTTTTATACATCACGACTAAATGATGTCAAAATGATTATACCATATTAATAGATTTGTGAAGGATACCAAAAACTTCATCATCAAACATTATATTCTATTTTATTTAATCATTGTATTATCAAATTCAAGTTCACCCACATCAATCACAACATATTAGTGGATAGAATGACAAAATTGATAATAGTCAAATAGGAGGCTACATGTGCAACTTAAACAACATTGTGTTTTAATACACAAGTCTCAATCATACTCTACACAATTACACAAGGGTGAAAACACAATAGTTCTCCCTACTTTTTAGTATTACTAAACCACAAAAATCAACATTTTTCAATATTTTGCATATTTTATTACTTATACCAAACAAATTGTCAAAAAATTAAAGATAATGTAAACTACTAATTTGTATAATCTTTTCTATAGATTCAATTTATATCTTAAAAAAAAATAAAATAGAAAATCACATTTTTTATTACTTTTCAATAGATTTTTTATGATTTTAAAATTATTTATAATGAGTAATATTAGTCCTCTTGTGAGATTTCAAGCATGAATCCATGTTCAAATACTAATAAATAATAGGTCATGAATTTTATCTATGTTTAGAAATTAATCTAAATCAAAACATATCCATTAAAACCTATTGGACAGTGGCAAAATATGAATGGAAACTCAATGAGACAAGTTGGGTGGGAGAATAATTTTGTGAACAATTTACTGATTTAATATAAAAGGGTTTTGGGGATTCAATAAGGACTAATATAACAATTTTAAAATACAAATTTAAATCACTCTAATGAGGATTTTGTATGGTAATGGATTACAACTCTAAAAGTGTCACAAAAAGGCTTGAATTCATAAAAGAGTTAGTAGGAAAAACATTGAAAAAGAATTGCTTCATGATGGATTAAGGACAATGAAATATGATGGATTGAAGGTATAAAAAATTAAATTACAAAAGTGATTTGATATTGGATTTGTAAAAGTCAAGTGAAAATGGTAACACACTATGCTAAAGGCTTGAATAATGGAAATGGGAGAGGTGAAGAAATGGATAAAAAAGGTGATGTGTTTATGAATTGTGATGGCTTGGAAGGGTGATAGAGAGAGGAAGATCCTATATGAAAATTAGATAAATAAACTCATTTCAAAAAAAAAAATATAAATGAAAATGGTTCACCCCATTGAAATCTTTAGAAATTAGCCACCTATTATCAAAGATCTTATAGTAGGGCAACATCTATCTAGCCCAAAGAATGCACTGATCCATCTTCCTCATCATGCATGATGCATAACTACTATTTTTCAAAGTCAAAATATTAAGTTTTAAATTGTTATTTTTCTTAACTGCACTTTAAGGAAACCGATGCAACAGACTGTAGACAAAATTGAAGCGGTTTTATTTCTTTTTATATAGATATTGTATTAAATTTTGTAATAAAAATTATAATTAATGGATGTACAATTGATATTTTTTATGAATTATTTTTCTGCTTTAATTTATAATTTATATAAAAATATTATAATATAATATCTATTTAAAAAATACTTCATAAAAAATAAATTATTTATTTTACAAAGTTTTTTATTCATTTAAATATGAAATATGGAATATAAAATTTAATTTAAAATATATAATTTAATAAATATAATAAATATTCAACTTAATTTGAAAAGTAGAGTTAAATATATTAAATTTCATATTTTATATTTTACATATGTGAACAACTTAACTTCAAAATGAGAGTTAAATATATTAAATTTTATATTTTACAAATTAAGTTAAATATATAATATATTTATTAAATTTAATATTTAATATTTCATATTTTAAATTAAAAAAACCTATAAAATATATAATGTAAATGTATACATCCAAAATTGACCACTCCCACATGGTCAAATTTGTCCCCTTTATTCGTCTATTTCATATTTCATCAATATTAATTAAATGATTTATTTAATTAATATTTCCCCTTTGCCTAAGGTTTCTAAAGTATTTAATTTAATAATTGAATACTTTACCTTTCATCCTTTCCTCTCTAAATTAAACAAATATATCAATTTATTTAATTTAGTCATTTAGCCTTTTTGAATTTAAATCAATTTTAAATTCCCTCTTTCCTCTCTCCTTGTCACATCCTCCATAATCTTCTTCTAATTTGGATTAGTTTAATTAATCCATGATTAGGATGTGCACACCCTTAATCAAGATTAATGTCACATCCTCCATATTTGGCCACTTGTCTCTAATCCTTCATTAATCTTCTTAATCACCTATTTGCACAACCTTAATCTAATCACATGCCATCTTTGGTATGTCCTCCAAGTCAACCTTTCATAAGTGCTTTCCCTTTTAAGCCTTGAACTCTTCCCCATGTGAATTAAAAATTCACATTTATTCATTCAATGCATTTCTCTTCCCCATGTAAGTTGTTGGGAAATTCTAAATTCTCTCACAAGTCACATCAGTCACATGGGACAAAGACCTCCTTTATGAGGACCTTGTCTTATCCCCAAGGTACTCCCCAATCATGTGAATTTAAAATTCACATTTATTTCTGCAATCACTTCTCTTCCCCATGATGATTAGTGAGAAATTCTAAAATTCTTCACTTGTCACCATCCTTCCACATGGGGATAGGAACTTTCTTTTTGAAGAAATATTCCCCTAATCCCAAGGTAGTTGCAAGTACCTCCACCTCACATGTCCTTTTTTCCATCTCATTTCCACATGGCATGATGTGAGGTCTTGTGAATCCTCAATTCACCACAGCCCTCCATCTTGCCCATGTTGGCTAAATCTTAGCCATTGAATCCTCTAGAGACTATTCCCTTAAAATGGAAGATTTTGTCTCATTTTCATTCATAGCTTCCATTCACAATTTCAATCTTAAATCTCTAAAACTCAAGCATTTTTGCATTCACAACCTCCATTGTTGCCTTCACCAATATTTCATTGCATTCATCCACTCACATACACATTTGAATTATTTGAATCCTCATTGAATCCTCACCATTTTGCATCCATTTTTAGTCTATTTGTCATCAAGGAGCACACATCCAAGCTACATCAAAAGGCCAACCAAGAAGATCAACTTAGACAAGGTATAATCTCTTGTTTTATCTTTTCTTTGTTTAAGTTCAACTTAGGCTAATCTTGAGGTATTGTTGTTGATAAGCCTAGTTTTTGGTCTAGTTTTGGTAAAATCTATAGTCTATTTGCTCATTGATGTCATGGATTTTGATGCTTAAGTGTTGATATTGGCATAATGTTTCCCTAAAACCATTGACATTTGGCATTACCCTATCTCTGTAGGCTTTAATGATATTTGGCATAATATGTGGGTCATCTATGTTGATTTTGCATGCAATTAATGAGTGTTTCTTAGAGTGGTTATTGATGTGAACTTATTGTACGTACTAACCTTGGAATGTAGACTTAATACATCAAGCTATGGAGGACACCACCAGTTGGGCATGCACCATAACATCAAACTAAGGAGTTGCTCCAGGTCAAAGGCAACTAGTAGCAGAGATTCCTCATGCAACTGAATGTAACCACCTTGCAATGGACCTTAATGATCGAGCATGCATGGGCATTACTACTGTGGTGAATTTGTGCTTGACTCACATGTCTACCTGAATTCCATGTGTTTGTAACTTAGTTTAGCAGTAGCTTAGTATTACTTGTCATTTAATGCTTAGTTTGAAATATGGCATTGACTATTCATGTAGCCACTAGAAGTCCATTCTATGTCTATTCCTGCAGTGAAAGCAGACAGAGTAGTCCATGTTTGTTGCTCAAATATTTCATTCTCGCTTTGCATTTCGGTTCAACATAGTTGTTGGTTGATGCTTAGTATTCGCTTTACTTCCTTTTCAGCAGTTTACTTTCAGTATTGTGTTTCTTAGTTATTGGACGCAGTGACTACTTGAGCCCCTAGTGCACATACAGTGCCAACCCATTTCAAGTTCATGTCCTTGGGTTGACAAGTTAAATGCACCTTCATAGTGGTTGAATGACTATTCAAGTTAGATGTCCAATCTCTGAATTGTGGCCGTAGAAGCCCAGTTATAAAATCATTATAGGATACATATATTTTTTACGTCATTGTTAGGGATAGTGTCAAGCTAGGGAGTTTTCAGAGTCATTAGTAGTTTTACTGTAGTATTTTTGGAAGTTTCTCTTAGCATAATCTTGTATAGGAAGTAATGACCCTTCTGATTCTTTACCAATTTTTTGTGTGAGCTGACTGATAGTGGGTGATACCACATGCATAGAGGAAGGAGAAGGGATGCTTATGGGAGATTTTTCCTAACTATCCTCGTCCATTCTAGTTAGTTGAGTACCAGAACTCATTAGAATTAGAAGGAGATCCACACCCCTTTGTAGACGCATATCCTAACTCAACTAGTTTTGAAGTCTCCTCAGAAAATCAAAATTACCTTGAGAACCCCTTTGTCCTTGAACCACATCAAGTAGGCATGGGTGATGCAAATGGGAACAGACAAAACCAATCGGATTTTCCTTTTCCCATTTCCCATCAGAATGAAGTTGACAACATTAAGAACATCCCTGCCTTAGCATTCCCCAAGTTCTATGGACTTGTGATAGAAGATCCTAATACCTTCTTATTTGAATTTGACATAC
>VDFB02069319.1:0-16131 GCA_007258455.2 Sequoia sempervirens
ATTTCCTCTTCTTTACTTTCTGCTCTAGTGTAATAACAAAATGAACATAGACATCTACACTGGCTATTGGTGCCTATTATTGACAAAGTGGTTATCTGCACACTAGCCAGATGGCTGCAGTACACCATAATTGTTTGGATAGTTTTAATGGATTAGTGTCATGAGTGAACTTAGTTTGTGAAAACTCCAAAACTAAATTACCATAGTAAGCTTGGAAACAATATACAACCAAACAGACAGTACAAACCTTCCCTTGCCCCAGCTATCCAGGCCTAAATACAACATTAGATTGTCTTGTATCTTGATTTAATTTTTGGTATAATCGTGCACGTAATCAATTCCAATGTACACCATACACCATGTTTGGGGTAGGTTTCATCAGCGGGTAGGTTTCATCAGCCACCACCAAGCTTATTGGAGACGTGCATCAAAGTTTTTGATCTTGCTAGGTTGAGTATTATGATTGTTCAAATATTTGTTCCACGCAAGGTTCATCTTATAAATGTTAAAAAGTTAGCAAAGCTATTTTAACTGTTGATGTTTGTAGCAAGCGAGGTTTGGATTTAGTCAGTCTATTGAATTTTATAGAACTTGCTAGAATTAGTTTAAAAGATTGTGTGTAGGAAATTGTATATTTCTGTAACTTATGGTGAAATTGATTTGTGGATAACTTTATATTGTACTATTTTTCCTATAGAGTATGCCATAAATGTTCTATATACAAACCTAGGATTCCCGCCCCTTAGAGATGGGCTCAAAGTGTAGATGATCCTTGTGGTAACAATTGGTTTTCAACATGTGGGACCCAACATCACTGAAATGTATTCTCTATCCCAATATCGGTGGATGGATACCATATCACTGAATTATAGTTCATTTTTGTCCTGGAAAGATTTTTTTTTTTTTTTAGTTTTTGGTGTAATTCGTGAGTATTGATAAGGATTCTGTCCATGCTGCACCTAAATCTTAACATCAATTTTTCTGGATCTCTTTCCAATTCAAATCTTGAAGGACAGCCAGGCTAAGGGTTACAAAATTTTGCATCTTTAATAATTTTGAAGTACAAGGACAATTTCCTAAAAATATTGCAATTTTTTTGTTCAAATTAAGTAGAAAAGCAAATGACGTTTTATAAAAAAGAATGTTTGAATCTATAATAGTTGCAAGGTTGACAGTACTGTTGTCCGTATAATGCAGAGATCTTCAAAATTACCATATAGGAGATGTCATTCTGTTTCAGCTTGCAGCGCTTGTAATCTTCTTGGAAATAGTTAGATTTTTTCCAAAGCATCAAATATTGTTCCCCATGGAAACTGGGGATAGTGAGATATTTCTACAAAACATTAAAGATTATTCACCATTGAAATTGGAGATATTTTTATGTGTTCTTTTGTTTTTATTATGTGAAAACAAATATTTTGTATCAACAAAAAAAATATCTGGACACATTGTTAAGTAAATGGAGCAGATTGATAATTTAAGTAACAACAATTAGAAAGAAAAAGTAAATTTTGAACAGTATACTTACTCACTACAGCTTCATTTGCATATTTGCATTAAATCTTTTAACGAATTCATGTTTTATGGTTCACAATGGCCGAAAGGCCCTGTCTAATGCTTTGTCATTTATTAACTCCTATTTATACATGATGTTTAAAAAAAAATACCAATTAACATGTACATATACGCAGAAACAAACTCCAAACTTTAGAACACGGTGATTAAACTCCACCCTACTTATTTCCCATTTGGCAGGGACTGTAGCTGCAGGGCAGCTCTTGTTCTGTATTAAAACCATAAATAAAAACAAAGGGTTTCAATGGTCTATAACTAGAGCTCTTGCTGGTATAGATGGTGGGAAAGACGAGGCTTAATAGTAACCTCCAAAGGCTTTGCCGTTGTCATCGTCAAACCAATCCCTTCATTCACATCAATGACTCTTCCATCCAGAACAAACCAATCAAAGCTTTGCAGCAACCTTGCTAGAGATGTTTGTACCATACACATTGCCAAAGAAGCACCTGGGCATCCTCTTCTTCGCGCCCCAAAAAGATCATCTCAAAGTCATCCCCTCTCATTTGTATTTTATCTATCTCTATTTCCTTCTCCATAAAACGCTCTGGTATAAATTCCAGCGGATTATTCCACACTTTTGGGTCCCTATGAATTGCCCATTCAATTACTATCAGCATTGTTCCTGTAGGAATATGGTATCCTCCTATCGTGCAAGCCTCAATAGATTTACGTGGCAACAGCAAAGGCCCGGATGGGTGAAGACGCAAAGTCTCTTTAACTATTGCCTGCAGGTATGTTAACTAGTGTATATCTGATTCCTCCACCAATCTCTTTCGTCGAACTTTAGAATCAAGTTCCTCTTGTGCCTTTTTCATTACTTGGGGATGTTGCAATAACATTGACAATGCCCACTCTAGTGTAACTGAAGATGTATCAGACCCTGCATTTAACATAACCTACAAGACAACAAGAAAAAGAATGAAATCAAAACTTTGCAATAAAAAACATTAGTTACTTATAATATTTGTAATAGTCAAATATTTTCATGGACAAAGATGTCATAATTAATCATCATGTGAGTTTATAGATGCTAACATGTTTCTCTTACGAATTGCTATCAAGAGGTTCTCATGTCCTTCACTTCTAAGCATCGGATTGATAGATGGAGGAACTCAAGGTCCTTTAGGACATTTATGTGGGTGAGGGTATTTATACCTTAATCTAATGGAGGGCCTTGAAGTGTTAGATTGCTGTAGTTGAGGGTATTTATATCTCGACGTAAAGGATGGACTTGTGCAAGACTAGAGCCAAATTATCCTTTCATACCTTCTCCAATTCAGCAGGTATATTTACTGGCATGAATAAAGTATTTGTCATACTTAAATTATCAATCTCATAGCTAAGTTTCATAAAGAAATTGATAAGTTAATGTTCAGGACAAAATCCAATTAAGACGGGCACCTCCCCTTAATATGGGAACTACAGCAGGAAACTACTGCTGGGCCCTTTTCTCAACTCTTTTTATCGCAACATCATCATTACATTGCTCTCATTTCCCAGGTGTATTAAGTTGCCTTCATCTTTCTCAACGCCTTCGTTGATACACTCTAACAATGCTTTTATATTAATTTTTGAAGACCCTAATCATGTTTGGCTGACTTCATATTTCTCATGCAAATCTTTAACATATCCCTTGTTTCGTTTGGAATTTTAAAGATCTAGGTGAAATACTCTTTATTAAACTGTTTCGATTGCAGGGAGCATTCTCAGCCATTTCAGGGATCCGAGGAATTGCATTAATCCTTCTCAACAATTGTCATGCAAACAGGATGAAGTAACAATCATAAGCCAAAATTTTGGGAGAAAAAAGTGAAACACAGCAACAATCAAGGCAAACCAGGGTGCAAGGCTGCCAAAGTCTTGAGTTTTCACTCTTTTCTCCTACAACAGGGATTCTCTGTTTTTTCTGGGGTAAGAGGGTTTGGAAGGGATGTTTTTGAGGTACACAATTTGTAATTTCAGTTAAATCGATTTTTAATTCGAATGACATTAAGGTTGACATTGAAACTGATTAGGATTGCCTTCTTTGGAATATGAGCAGACATTTTAGTGATTTTATGAATGTTGATTACATTGTTTCTCAGGGTTTGTGGTTACTATACCTGTATTTCTTGTTGGTGTGCTAATTCTTCTAGTGTTTTTTCTGTTTATCTCACCATGGTTAACTTTAATATAAGTAATTTTAAATGGTTTTCTTGCTGGTCTATTATTTTTTAGCAAAGGGTGAAGATTATTTCTGATATTCAAAGCATGTGCAATCTTTAAAAGAATAAATATTTATATCATGTTTATGGGGTTCAGATGTCTCCTCCTTTCTTTTTGATTGTCTATTTCCAATACATCTAATTTTTTTTACTCTTTATAATCAATGTACTCTGAATCTTTCTACAACGAACAAACCTACTTTATAATCAATTATTTTTATAATATATATTTTTTAAGAAAGAGAAAAGAACGTGTTGAAAACTAAATCACTTAATCTTTCTACAATGAACAAACCTACTTTGTAATCAATTATTTTTATAATATATATTTTTTAAGAAAGAGAAAAGAACATGTTAAAAACTAAATCCCTGATTCTGAATTATGGGAATAATCTGATTTTACAGTCTTTCAGTCCTAACATAAATCAAATAATGAGTCTCGAGTGGTATGACATCTGATTCTCCACTAGGGGAGAGGCCCATAGTGGAGCACCTTAACTTCGTGCTTCTCAAAATCCTACATGGAATTTCAAATCAGTCTCAATTTTGTACAGCAGTTTATTTGGCAACTCACCTGCTTAAAAAAATTAATTTTAGGGTCAGATCTCCAAATATGATGCCACATCAGCATGCTTTTTCTTAAGGTATTAAAAATGGTCAAAAAAATGTGAGACCAATAGTGGTGCACTAAGTCATGTTTTATTGGTGTGTCGATGTGGCATCACATGATTTGTCAGTTTGTGTACTTTATGGATAAAAAGTGTTGCAATTGGATATTAAGATGCTCCACTATGAGGCCCATTGAGACTACTTATCCCCACTATTGAAGCCGCCCACTATGGACTCCTCTCCGCTATTCACACAAGAATTAAAAATACCAAAACTAACAAAGTCAAAAACAACTTACAAGAGCAGTTGCCTTCATAAATGTATCTTTATCAGGAATCACTTTCTCCTCTGCCTGCGATATCAACACATCAACAAAGTCTTCCATCACTCTCTCCTCGTTTAATCCCTTCCTATGCTTGTCCACAATTCTCTGCATATACAAGTCTAATTTCCCCTGTACCTTCTTCATAGCTTTCTCGTACCCCTGCAAATCAAGCCACTTCAACCAGGGAATATAATCCCCAATACAAATCACTCCTTTTAGGATAGATGTCTCTTTAATCAGATGGGTAACCAAATCTACCGAAATACCTGATTCCTCTCCAAAAAACCTGTCATCTATGATCATAGCCATCAGGATTTTGAAAGTCAATTGGGACAAAACATTTCTCATGTTCACAATACTCTGCAATTGTGACTGTTGAAACATTGAATTTATGGCCTTACAAATCTCTTTCATTATCTTGGGTGTACATGATTGGATTCTTTTGGAAGACAGAAGCTCAAGCACACAGATTTTTCTAGCATTTCGCCAGTAGGGGCCATAAGGAGCCCAACCCAGCATAGAATAATTGTAGGCCAAATGCTTGCCTTGTGCATGCAGAGGGCGAGAAGCAAAAGACTTATCATTTACTGTAAAACATTCTTTGGCTAAATCTGAAGAACTTATCACTAAAACAGGGCAACTACCAAATTTCAGGTGCATAATAGGTCCATAGAGCAATGAGAGTGAATTTAGAATCTGGTGAATTGGTCTGCTTTTATCTGTGAGAAGATGAAGGTGACCAATTACAGGAATAGCTCTGGGGCCTGGAGGGAGATGGCTCCTATAATTTCCAAGGTGTTTTAGTAGAATTGTTGTCACAAGAAAAAGTGTTGCCGCTCCTACCAGAATAACAGACATCGTAGAAAATATTATCTCCATTGTTACAACCTCTCTGTTTCCTAAATCCTATGTGAACTATAAAAATTGAATCGTGGACTGAAATTTCAGCAAAATCAATAAAGAGTATGAACAGAGTTATCAAAGTTACCTACATGAATCATTTTAAAAATAGATCATTTGGGACTTTCTAAATACTGGAAGGATGTTCAGCTGTAAATCTTAGGTAGTTTACTATGGCTGTTACAAGCTCAAGTGAAGGCAGACTTTCCAAAATGAGACGTCTTTCAGTAATTATTAAGAAGAAAACAATTTCTATTATGTCTTCGGACAGATTCAATGTTGGGGATGCTGCCGACAAGAGACGCAGACGTGAGACGTGTTTCTAATGTTGATAGGAATATTCAAGTACAATGAAATATATGTATTTAGAACTTATTGGATGGATGTTAGTTCTAAGTCATTATTATAAGAGGCATTACTTATAAGTATCCTATTAGGCGATGAGAGTTAAAATAAGTAAACATCATGTAAACTGCAACTCAAGATAACACTTACAAGTAAACATAATTGCAATCTGATAAAAAAATCCTGAGGATGATAGAAAATGAATGCTTCTTTATTTTCTTTATATTTATTAAAAATAATAGTTTTATAAATTAAATCACATTTAATTAATTATATGATTGATTTTATATATATATATAGATATATATAAAATAAAGTAAGAGACGTACATAAGAAATTGTAAAAATAAAGTAAGAAAAGTAAATAAGATATTTTTTGAGATAAGGTAGAAAAAAATAGGAAATGAAAAGATAATTGCAATCTATTTGAAAGGGAAGGGTCTCCTACTTTTACTTGGGGCAAAGTAAATAAGAGATTCTTTGAGATAAGGTAAAAAAAGTAAGAAATGAAAAAAATTGCAATCTATTGGAAAGGGAAGGGTACCATACTTTTGTTGAGGCATTTTTTTTAAATCACCTCCCTACTTAATTTTTTTTATTATCTTGTTGAACTTGTTAAAACGACACAAATGGGCTTTTAGAAAAAGTAAACAAGAGATTTTCTTACATTAAACGGAAATAGTACAAGTAAAATAATTGCAAACTATTTTAAATGAACTTCCCACATTTCTGTTTCTTTTTACTACACACATTTATCTTGGATTGCCTCTATACCTAATTTAATTTTAATTAACAATGTGATAAAAACAAAAAAAATTATGTCT
Organism: Sequoia sempervirens; assembly: GCA_007258455.2. Classification (NCBI taxonomy): domain Eukaryota; kingdom Viridiplantae; phylum Streptophyta; class Pinopsida; order Cupressales; family Cupressaceae; genus Sequoia; species Sequoia sempervirens. The sequence goes on from VDFB02069319.1 coordinate 6,782, forward strand.
AAAGTAGCTAAAAAGATATTAGTAAATATTACTATTATAACTTGTTTGAAGTAAACTTCATTCACTAAAGTAATAAAAGTAAGAAATTCCACAAGAATATCAAAAACAATAATGAAAATATTAGGTTGAGTCACTTAAAAAACATGGCCCAAAGACTACTCAAACCTAAAGTCACAAATGACAAGAAAATAACCTTGAACATAATGTATGTGGGCCTAAATAAAAGAATAATAAACAAAATAAATTGAATGAATGTAGACTACATCTATATTTATGGATAAAAGTCCTACCATCACTTGTGCTTTAATTATCAAATTGCATGAGTGCACACAAAATTATGATTGTCATATATAAATGAATTCCTTATATTGATTGAAAAAAGAAAAGAAATCCCATCAAAAACATACCATTGAAGCCCCACTAGTAATCAAAATACAACAATAAAAATCATGACAAGAAACTAACAAAGAATATAATGCATGTGGGCCTAAACAATTGAACAAAAAATAAAAGAACATGAATGGATGTAGACAAAAAATATGCTTGTGGACAAAAGGCCTAGCCTCTCTTGGGATTTAATGATTAAATTGCATTATTGTACAAAAAAGTATGATTGTGATATATTACATGGATATTTTAATATTGAAAAAATGGGTTTTTGAAAAATAAAAACTTTTTAACATTAAAAATATGGCATTGAAGCCCCCCTAATAATCAAAATACAAAATAAAAATTAATAGTACAAAAAAAAAATGAATAGTAAATTATTTAAGCTTTACATGGAAGCTAGGACTCAAACTCACAACCTCCCATTTGTTACTAGGGTGTTCTACCACTAATTTTTTGACCCTCTTTGTGTTTAACCCATCTTTGGTTTAGGTGTGTCTCATTTTCCAATACCATCCTTAAGCCACATTGTAACTACTCCAACATCCTATCATGGCCTAACTCTCTTAACCTAGTCTCTAATATCATGTTTAACATTTCATGAGCTAATTAGGAGTCAAACCTAGGACCTCTCATTTGTTGTGGGGATGTTTTGATCTACTAGCCCTCTTAGTGACCGTTCCATCTCTTATCCAAGTGTGGTTCAATTTTCAACTAAAATAATAGTAATTTTCCCATAACACTAAAAATAAACCTAACAACATAAAAAAATGCTAAATTTCATAATGCTAATTGATAAAAATTTTATGTCCAATAAGCAAGTTAAAATAGGGAAATTTAGTTTAATAGGGAATGTTTTTAATTTTTAATATTTTTGTAATTTATGTGTTCATATTAGTCTTCATTTTTGTTTGAGCTAAATTGCACAAAATGTTATCCAATTATTATATGATTGAATAATGAAATTAAGTAATTAGTGTTCAATGTGTTCATTAAATGTTGAAGCTTTCAAACATTTGAACATTTCAATGGATTTGCATTGTCCACTTTTTGTTGAGGAATGATGTGATATACATTGAGATTATTTAGTATGTCTAGAGGGTTTTTATAGTGACATAAAATTAATTATTTAATATATAGAATACAATTGATATATTTTTTGAAAAATAGAACATAATTGATATATATTTTAAAAAATAGAATTTGATTGATATATATTTTTAAAAAGGTTAAAGTTATATATATATTTTTAAAGTAAACTAAAATAGATATTCTAAATACAACATAATTTGTGTAGCATTATTTTATTTTATTTACATTGTTTAATTTAGTTTTACATTAAGAATTATTTATTTACCAATAATTATTTAATTTATTTATGGATTATTTGATTTCTTTACAATTATTTTATTTATTTAATTATTTTATAGTTATATATATTTTTAAAAGTTTCTAAATATATTTTTAAAATAAACTCTATTGTACATAATGATTATAGAATAACCAAACAAACTAAAATAATTCTTAAATATTTTTTTAAAATAAAATAATTTTTAAATGTTTTAAAATAAAATTAATTATTTCTAATTTAAATCAATAATTTTGATGTAAATCAAATAATTCAAGAATATATTTCTCAATAGCAGCCAACGTATGGCTAAGTTTGTTAGTGCATGTAGCGATTGACTAAAAATATCATAGAACCTTTGTTTTTTTTTTGAAATGTAGTGTGGCTTCTTATTTATCTATAACTAAGGTTTGGAGGTGTGACTCATCATGCAACTCACCACATCAACACATCTATTGAGAAGTGTCTAAAATTTGACTTTTTAAAGGTTCAACCAAATCTTAATCATGGAACCCCCAATAGTTGAACAAAAAAATATCATTTGTTGCTTGTAGAATATCATATTTTTATTTAAAATAAAGTTAATATAAACCTAAATGGACCAAATACCTATGGATAACCACAAATCTTTGATATCTGTAGCTTTTATATTCAACACATATGAACCAATAGTTGAACACAAAAAAACTATTTGTTGTTATAAAAACAACACATAATTATTTAAAATACAACTTATATCAAACAAAAATGGACCAATAGTTGAACACTAAAACTTTTTGAAAATCCTTCACATTTAATGGGAAAATACATGTTATTTATTGTGCTCACCATTTATGTTTGTGATAGGACAAACTATTAATATAGAATACTCCAATGCTTGTACATTACTACCCCAATAGTTGTACACATAGGAACAATATTTTTTCACTATATAACAATACTTGTTTAAATGAGTGTCCTATTTTATTAAATGAGCATTTTATTTTTATATGTTACACTTATGGTGGATAGTTATGATATTTTATTTGAGACAAAAAAATACTTATTTCACTTCTTCATGAATGTATTTATGTTTTTCTTACAACATTTAGGAGGTTCTCTTTGTGTTCAAGATGGGTCCACTTTTGATCAACATTTGTTGTTTTTTTATTTACATTTGGACTATTTATTTACAATATATAGTATAAATATGTGTAAGACTAGGTATTATAATCACAATTTACTCCACTTAATTATTGGACCGCATCTAATTACTAGCCTTCTTTTCCCTATTTAGATTTTTTTTAGTATTAATATTGTAAAAATCATAGTTAAGTTATAACATTTATTTTATGATGGTTATACCTAGTTTTATTATTACATCCATTATTGGGGATAAGAGTTTGTGGATCAAGAATGAACTCAAACTATGAGGAGGTATTGTCCACATAATTTAGTTTAGGGTTTATCTCTAGCTTTATTCTATTTCCAAATTTTTTTGGTTTTATTTGTAATCTTGTAATTTTCCTTAAACTTCTTAAAGCATGAAATTTTGGGGTAAATTTTTAACTTTGTGTTGTCAATAAACTCTCTCTTATGTGCTAAATTTTCAATGAGACTTAAGTGTAAGACCAAGGTTGTGAAAGTCATATTTATGCACCATTTGAACCATAGCTTTCAAGCATACTAAAATATAAAAGGTCTTGCATAACTAAATTATAGGATACTAAGAGAGAGTAATGGTAAAAGCATGGGATAAATAGAAGATAAAATCGTGATATAAATATTGAATAATTCTTTTAAAATGGACATAGAGAGAGTTTTCATGAAAATTGAGCATAATCTTCACAAGTCTAAACATGCCATGATTTTAACAATAAAGAATAGTTATCTTTTATTTAGGAATGTCCATGTCAAGTAGAATGCTATATAACCAAATAACTTTACATAGAGCTCCTTGCATGAAATGATATTCAACACCGATGGATGAGAGATAAATAATAGTTTTCTTCTTAGTAATTGACAAAATATGTCTTGATTAGAGATGGAAAATAAATATTATATCTGACTTCACATCATCAATAGATCCAATATAGTCCAAGTTGGTATAACCCTATAAGAAGAAATACGGTTCTTCTTATATTATTGACCATAACCAAGGGTACCTTGGACATATCTCAAAAAATTCTTAGCTATAACCTAGTGATATTTCTTGTGCTACTACACATAAATATCAAAATATAGCTAACAAGAAATTACAACTATGGTCTAGTATAAGTCACATAAATGGGACTCCCAGCGAACTACCTATAGAGAGTTGTATCTACTTGTGGTGAGTCCTAGAATGAAGAGAATTGTAAATATTTCTCCATTTGAGTGGAAATAGGTTTATAATTAGAAATTCCATACTTCTCTAAGAGTCTTGATACATTTCATTTATGAGATAAAAATGTGATGTTGCTTTTTCCATATCTCCAAGACAAGGCAATAGTGAAGTGACCCCAATTTCCTATCATGTCAAGGATTTTTGGAGATCATTTTTTACATCATCCATAGTATTTTCTAAGATGTGTGCGATCACTATATCATGCTCATATAAATAAATAATGAAAATATATGTTCCTAGCTTCTTATTATAGAAATTTGGATCTAAGGGGCAACAAGTGAAACCATGTTGCAATAGGTGATAGTCTATTTTTATGTACCATGCTCTATGGTATTGGTTAAGCCCATAAAGGGACTTAATGAGCTGATATAACATATAGGGATGATGTTTGTCAATTAAGCCTTCTAGTTTGGTCATGCATACTTCTTCTACATCACCATTTAGGAAAGAATTCTTGATGTCCATATGGTGAAAGATCCATCCTTTTTACAATATCAATACATAGACAAATTGGATTGTTGTAGTAGGTACAATGATATGTTCATAATAAATACCCTCTTGAAAAGAATATCCCTTTGCAACAATTCATGCCTTGTATTTTGTTTTGAAAACTTATTTGCATCCTGTGGGTTTCTTTCCTACAGCCAGATAGATAAGCACCCATGTTTGATTATGTACCAACGAGTCATACTCTGCATCCATTTCCTTCTTCCACTATATTAAGTTTAGTGCTATCAAAAACTAAACTCATTGATGCAAGGTTTAGCTTATTTTTCTCCTATCATATAATTATAACTCTTGATGAAGTATTTAGAAGAGAGTTCAGGTGGGAGTCATAGATGGTTCTTTGGATATATTTTAGATGCTAGTATTGTTGTTGAGAAGTTTTTTATAGTTGACCAGGATCAATGAACAATACTTTGGATAGCTCATCTTCTTTGGGAGAGGATTCTTCATGCTCATCATTTGATTGTGAGAGAAATCTATGAAAGGTGACTAGTTTGGAATCTTCTTTGTGTGTCAATGAGTCACATGATCACTCATTATATACCATTTCTTAAATCTTATAAATATTTTATATCTTAGTATCCAAGGGATAATATTTTTTTGAGATAGTACTATACACCAAAATGACACATTAGAGTGTCTTGGTATCAATTTTCTTCCTCTTATTAGTTGGGACATCCATATATGTTGTACAACTGAGTACTCTAAGATGGAAGATTGAAGGATTATGACCACTCCATACCTCATCAATTGTCTTGTATTATAGTATTTTTGTAAGAACCCTATTTAGAAGATATACAACTATTTGGACTTCTTTTTCCCAAAAATGATCCTCCAACTTAGTTGTGGAAATTATATTATGAGCCATCTCCATGAAAGTTTGATCTTGACATTTTGCAATTCCATTCTACTAGGGTGTATAGGGTGAAGTCAATTTGATATCATGATACTTCATGAATGCTAACAACTCCTCAGATGTTAATTACATCTTGAATTTGAGCGAAGGAGGAGAAGAGGTATTTCTACTAAACAACTCGTTGATAGAAGGCTTGAAAATGGGAAAAGGCTTTGTTATTTTTCTTGAGAAATAAAATCCATGTCTAGCAAGAGAATTCATCCAAAAATAACTAGAAAATTGTACTTGCAACTTTCACAATAAGAAAGGAGTGGTTTTCAATGATTGGAATACATGAACTCAAGATGGTCCTTGGTATGCAAGTTACTTGACTTGAATGGATCTCAATGATGTTTTCCTGCAAGACATCCATGATAAGAAAAAATGGGAAAGCGTAGGAATTCCTCTTACCATTTATATACAATTTATTTGATATAGGGAGCCAATCAAAATATTTTCATATTGATAATGTTAGAGAGCAGTAGATTAGACCATAAATGCAGAGAGAGAAACTACAGAGGATGAGATTGCATCTAGTGCAAATAAATGATATTTTAAAATTATCATACCTTCTCATGAGATCAAACAGGATTTGATTCCTTCCTTGATTTGAAACTCCACCTTATGCTTATTTTTAAAGCTCCCTGACACATAAGAGATTTTTTTGTCAAGCCTAAAACATAGATCACCTTCGTGAGGGTACAACTTCTTATCTCAAGAGGAATAGTGACATTGTCAATTCCTTCTACAATATACTCCTTATTGTTTGCAATTTGAACCCAATATCCAATGGATTGATCAATTAGTGTATCAAATATCTCTCTATTGTCTAACATAATTTTGTCGGTGCTAGAGTCAATCAGCCAAACATGCCTCATGGGTTGAGCTATGTAAAAAAAGAACAACATTTTTTATGGATGTCATAATTGGTTGTATATGTCCTCATCAAATGTATCATATTGGTGGGCTACAACATGTCCTCTACGATCCATTTAGTGAGATTGTTGTTTTGATTGAGAATCACCTCCACCAAATTTTCCTTATTTACTAGAATTTCCTTGAGTCAAGCCATTATATCAACAATGATCACTGTAATGTGTGTTGGTATTATAGACGAGACACCATCAATTTTCCTTTTGTGGAATTTGATGTTATTGTTGCTTTTGGGGCTACTTTTATGGTGGTCTCTTTCAAGACTTCTGACCACACTACTATCTCAAAATTAATGCTTTGTTTTCAAACTCATCCTACATTAACTCAATCGCTTCTTTTTGTTGGAGAAAATTCACTAGTTTTTCAAATGACACTAGCTTCTTAGAGATTGTCAATGTCATGAAAAAAGTTCAAAACATGGAAGGAAGAACTCTCAGAATGGCCAGGACCAACATGTCCACCTTTTGTCCTAGCATGACAAGTTATACTCATAATTCAAACGCTTGACACAAAAACTCCTCTACATTCTCACCATCTTTTATACTAAGTGTGTGAATCTTGGATTGGAGATTGAGGATCTTTGTCTAGAGTTCTTCAAATCATATATGGTTGAAAAAGCCTCCCAAGCCACATTTTATGTTGTTGCAACCCAGACATGTGGTTGAACTTCATCGGAGATGCTAAGTGATCAACATCAAATCTTTCACATTAATCTTTTTGTATTTCCTTTGCTCACTAGTATCATTTGGATACTTCACTGATCTAATAATGATCCTCAATAATCCTTCAAATTGGAGAATTGTATGTGTAGACACTCCGAATTGGTCCTCAAAATCATCATATTTCTCATCTATTAATTAAATGGATATTATTATCTATTTAATTAATTCATTTAAATACTTTCTTCCATTCACTCATCAATGCATTTATAAGCATGTATCCATATTATAAGCATTTATCCATATCATAATCAATCATTTATCCATTTATCCATCTGCATAATCAGTCACTTACCCATTTCATATTACTCCATTTTGCATTAATCATCAAAATATTCATACATGATCCATTTATATATCTCATTAAATAATTTAAATACATAAAATCATTTAATCATTAAATCCATTTTCATTAAATCAATCATTTAAATTCACAAACCCACTTTAAATATAATTCTAAACCTACATTAATCATAAACCTACTTATTTATTTCTCATTTCAATCAATTTCAATTAATTTCAATATGCATTTCCCCACTTAGGTCTTTTTTTATCCCACATCTCTCCCAACTTGAATTCACCTCGTGAATTCATCTATAAAAGCCCTTCTTCTCACCAAAAAGCATATACATTATCAATCCTCTCTTCCATTCATCATAGCTTCTTGTTGCACTTGTGCTCATAAGAATCTAAGAGTTTCAAATGCATAAATCAAGATCATGGTGAAATAGGAAAACAATGGAGCTGATTTTCTTTTGATTACATGTGTTTTGGTTTTTTATAGTTTAGTTTCATTTTGCATGTGTTTTTATTTAAGAAATGCTTCATTGGAATCCTGTTGGAATTTTGATTTGAGTTTATAGATTAAATCATATACCTTTTTCAGTTTTCTGCATGCGCATAATGATGAACCTGACGTGAATACTGTTTACTGTTTGCACGATCTTGTCTGTAACAAGGGTGGCTAAATGGAATAGTATTTCAAATATGTTATTGGAGACTCAGTTTATATTTACTCATCTATTGGTTTCCTAGCGTCATCAACTTTTTATAATAGGAACTTTTCATTATACATGTTACCTATTGAAACTTGTATTTTTCTTTAATATTGGATTTTAGCATGACTTCCATGTTCTAATTTGGGAACCTACCTTAGCTGCTTTCTGAGTCTTCTTTTGTGTTGGGTATTCAGAAAAATTTGGCATGCTAAGGCATAAGAACTTTCATAGAATCAATTAACTAATCACTTTGTTCTTAGCCGTGACTGTAAGGCTTTCAAAGAGTCGAGAGAGGTGATTTTTGGATCATTTCAAGAAATATTTATCAGACCAGTGTCTATCCTTTACTATCCATCATCTTCCTCCTCTAATAGCCAGCCCTCAATTCGCTTCTCTGTGTCCTGTGATGCGACTGATCATCCAACTTGTGATGAATTAAACATACAGCAAAATTCGAGCCTTGTAAACCTAGCTATTTATGAAACAATCACGTTATGTCTTTTTTTTGAACATATCCTGCAATCGCAGCATTCCATTTCAAGCTTATCCTGCAAATCACCCAGTCTGGACGTCTCCTGCAGTCACGACATTTTCAGAGCTGTTTTATTTTTGAACATATCTTGCAATCACCTCAATTTCTCCTGAAATCACGTCAAGTTATCCTGCGATGGCATCATTTTACCCTGCAATCATTCCATTTTGAACAAATTCTGCATTCACATCATCCTACAATCAAGCAAATGCTGGTTTGCCACAGCTGAAAGTTAGCTGAACGCAGGAGGGAGTGCATTAATTTTTAATTTAATTTAAATTTATGTTACCTTAAGATTTTTTTAAGATTTAGTGAGATTTTAAATCCTACTTTGATTTAATTTAGATTTTTTAAATTTAACTTAGATTTTTAGATTTATCTTTGGGTTACATTAAGATTTAATTTAGATATTTAATGTAGATTTTTTAAGATTTACTGTAGATTTTGTTGGTTTTAGTTTTAATCTTGGCTTTAGATTTTATTTACTTTTAGATTTTAATTTTAGTTTTAGCTTTAGTTTAGTTTTAATTTTAATTTTAGTTTAGAGTATTTTAGATTAAGTTAATTTAATTTAGTGTAGTTTAGATTTAATTTTTAATTTAGATCTAATTTAGAAGTTAGATTTAATTTTTAATTTAGAATTTAGATTTAGATTAGATTTTAGAT